>SDVV010007760.1:0-17584 GCA_016164225.1 Gammarus roeselii | reverse complement strand
AGTGACACGCAGTGAGCGCCTACAAATCAATGTTCACACTTCGTCACCCCTCGTCTCTCACAAGCTACGACAATGATAGTGACACGCAGTGAGCGCCTACAAATCAATGTTCACACTTCGTCACCCCTCGTCTCTCACAAGCTACGACAATGATAGTGACACGCAGTGAGCGCCTCCACGTCAATGTTCACACCTCGTCACAACTCGTCCCTCACAAGATACGACAATGATAGTGACACGCAGTAAGCGAATTCACGTCAATGTTCACACCTTTTCACCCCTCGTCCCTCACAAATAACGACAATGATATAGACAGGCAGTGAGCGCCTTCACGTCAATGTTCCCACCTCATCCCCCTTAGTCCCTCACAAGCTACGACATTTATAGTGACACGCAGTTAGCGCCTTTTCGTCAATGTTCACACCACGTCACCTATCGTCCCTCACAACCAACGATAAAGATAGTGACACGCAGCAAGCGCCTTCACGTCAATGTTCACACATCGTCAACCCTCGTCCCTAACAAGCAGCGACAATGATAGTGACAGGCAGTGAGCCCTTCCACGTCAATATTCACACCTCGTCACCCTCGTCCCTCACAAGCTACGACAAGGATGGTGGCACGCAGTGAGTGCCATCACGTCAATGTTTCCAACTCGTTTCCTCTCGTTCCTCCCACGCAATGTCCATACTAGTGACACGCAGTGAGCGTCATCACGTCAATGTTTACACCACGTCACCCCTTGTCACTCACAAGCAACGACAATGATAGTGACACGCAGTGGGCGCCAACACGTCAAGGTTCACACCTCATCACACCTTGTCCCCCACAAGCTACGGCAATGATATTGACACGCAGTGAGCGCCTTTACGTCAATGTTCACACCTCATTACCTTCGTCCCTCACAAGTTACGTCATGAATAGTGACACGCAGTGAGCGCCTTCACGTCAGGGTTCACACCTCGTCACCCCTCGTCCCACACAAGCAACGCCAAGGAAAATTACACACAGTGAGCATATTCACGTCAATGTTCACACTTCGTCACCCCTCGTCCCTTACAAGCTACGACAGGGATCGTGACATGCAGTGAGTGCCGTCTCGTCAATGTTCCTACATCGTCACCCCTTGTCCCTCACAAGCAACGACGATGATAGTGACACGCAGTGAGCACCTTCACGTCCATGTTCACACCTCGTCACCCCCGTCCCTCACAAGCTACGACAATGATAGTGACCCACAGTGAGCGCCTTCACGTCATTGTTCACCCTTCGTCACACCTCGTACCTCACAAGCTACGACAATGATAGTGACACGCAATGAGCGCCTACACGTCAATGTTCACACCTCGTCACCCCGCATCCCTCACAAGCTACGACAATGATAGTGACATGCAGTGAGCGCCTGCACGTCAATGTTCACACCTCGTCACCCTCCGTCCCTCACAAGCAGTGACATGTATAGTGAGACGCAGTGAGCGCCTCCACGTCAATGTTCACACCTCGTCACCACTCGTTCCTCACAAGCAACGACATGGTTAGTGACACGCAGTGAGCGCCTTCACGTCAATGTTCACACCTCGTCACCCAACGTCCCTCACAAGCAACGTTAATGATAGTGACACGCAGTGAGCGCCTTCACGTCAATGTTCACACCTCGTCATCCCTCGTCCCTTACAAGCAGCGACAATGATAGTGACACACAGTACGCCCCTGCACGTCAGTATTCAAACCTCGTCACTTCTCGTCCCTCACAAGCAACGTCATGAATAGTGACACGCAGCGAGCACCTTTACGTCCCTGTTCACACCTCGTCACCCCTCGTCACTCACAAGTTACGACAATGGTAGTGAAACACAATGAGCTCTTCACGTCAATGTTCCACATCGTCACCCCTCGTCCCTCACAAACAACGGCAAGGATAGTGTCACACAGTGAGCTCTTCACGTCAATGTTCATACATCGTCACCCTCGTCTCTCACAAGCAACAACGATGATAGTGACACGCATTGAGCGCCTTCACGTCAATGTTCACACTTCGTCACCCCTCGTCACTCACAAGCTTCGACAATGATAATGACCGACAGTGAGTGCCCTCCCGTCAATGTTGACACCTCGTCACTCCTCGTCCCTCACAAGCTACGACAATGATAGTGACACGCAGTGAGCGCCTTCACGTAAATGTTCACACCTCGTCACCCCTCGTCCCTCACATGCCACGACAATAATAGCGACATGCAGCGAGCGCCTTCACGTCAATGTTCACACCTCGTCACCACTCGTCCCTCAAAAACAGCGACATGGATAGTGAAACGCAGTGGGTACCTTCACGTCAATATTCACACCTCATCACCCCTCGTGCCTCACAAGCAACGACAAGGTTAGTGACACGCGATGGGTGCCTTCACGTCAATGTTCACACCTCGTCACCCCTCGTCCCTCACAAGCAACGACAATAATAGTGACACGCAGTGAGTGCCTTCACCTCAATGTTCACACCTCATCATCCCTCATCCCCACAAGCAACGGCAATGATAGTGACACGCAGTGAGCGCCTTCACGTAAGTATTCAAAACTCGTCACTTCTCGTTCCTCACAAGCAACGACATGGTTAGTGACACGCAGTGAGCACCTTCACGTCAATGTTCACACCTCGTCACCCCTCGTCACTCACAAGCTACGACAATGATAGAGGCACGCAGTGAGCGCCTTCACGTCAATGTTCACACATCGTCACCCCTCATTCCTCACAAGCTACGACAATGATAGTGACACGCAGTGAGCGCATTCACGTCAATGCTCACACCTAGTCACCCCTCGTCCCTCACAAGCTACGACAAGGATAGTGAAACGCAGTGAGCGCCTTCACGTCAATGTTCACACCTCGTCACCCCTCGTCCCACACAAGAAACGACTATGATAGTGACACGCAGTGAGTGCCTCCACGTCAATGTTCACACCTCGTGACCCCTCGTTCCACACAAGCAACGACATTGATAGTGACACGCAGTGAGGGTCTTCACCTCAATATTCAAACCTCGTCACCACTTGTCCCTCACAAGCAACGTCAAGAATTGTGACACACAGTGAGCGCCTTGACGTCAATGTTCACTTCTCGTCACGCACAAGCTACGACAATGATAGTGACACGCAGTGAGCGCCTTCACCACCATGTTCACACCTCGTCACTCCTCGTCCCTCACAAGCTACGACAATGATAGTTACACGCAGTGAGCGCCTTCACGTCAATGTTCACACCTCGTCACCCCTCGTCCCTCACAAGCTACGACAAGGATAGTGACACGCAGTAAGCGCCTTCACGACAATGTTTACACCTCGTCACACCTTGTCCCTCACAAGCTACGACAGTGATAGTGACACGCAGTGAGCGCCTTCACGTCAATGTTCACACCTCGTCACCCCTCGTCTTTCACCATCTACGACATTGATAGTGACAAAGAGTGAGCGCCTTCACGCTAGATTTCATTTAAAGTTTCACTCGTTTCCTTCATGAGAAGGTATCTCACTATGTATACTCAGAAACGATTCGATATTTGATGGCAAGTGTTGAAAATAGTGATATAAAGCAAAAGAAAATAACAATTGCTTCTCAAGCTAATTTATGTGGTACCCACGTGGACAGGCAAACAGTGTATGACATCGGTATATTGCTTTGCTACATAATAACATTAGTGAATGTAATTGCCCATTTTAGCAGTACTGTTCATATGCCTCCCAACTTCTAGTAGTTCCTATTTATCAGTGCCACGCTATCTAATGATTTATTCTTTCTACTGCATCGATATGGGCGTTTTAGTATTTCATGAATTATCAGCTTAGTCTACTATACTGGTTCCCTGTAAAATCATCATGCGGTGTTTAATTTTTGGTAAGATTTTGCGCTGTTTTCTGTCTAGTAAACCGCAGATGTATTTTCTCGGAAAAAATAGTAGGATGTTTCGGCGGTGCCCTCTCGCACTCATATTTGGAACTATGTTATTACTTCCACAATAGATTATTTGCAACATTCTTGCTTTCTATATTTTGTTCGTCATGATGGTACACTCTACGTCTGTTAGACAATTCCTGTCGTGTTTACTCATCGCGGTTACAGTCTGATGTCTGAGAACAGTTGCACTACAGCAATTGACGGCAGCTCGCAACGGTGCTAAAGACGCCAGATATAACTCAGCACAAGCTTATTCTGTAATTGTTTAAATGTTCAATGAGTTTTTCTCACGACTGCGTAACTCTTGTGTTGATGTTGTGATGTGAAGATCAAGACCAAGTCTTTCAAGTGACCTACTCCGCCTGGCGCTCTAGTTTGTAACTTGCATTAGGTGGTATTATTGCTTTGTACCATAACTGGTACATTGTAGGTGGTTCATGCTCATGTTGTAGGTGATACATACCCATAATAACTATTGTAGGTGGTTCATGCTCATAATAACTATGCTCATCATAACTATGGGATGCTTGGTAGTGACGCTTTACATCTAGCAGCTTAGAATCGCGTTACGATTTCAAAACACTCATTTTACTGAAATTGTATTAGTTTCTCCATCATCTTCTGACACTCCGCCAGTCATGTCTGGCACGAGGCTGATGTACAGAATCATGCTATTATTTGTACAGCGTCAAGAAACAGAAGGGAGCAGCTACGAATTAGTCTGGCTTTGCATTCAACCTAATCAAACCCATGGAAGCAATTCGTGCTAACGCGCATCCGACGACTATGCTCATCTGACTCCAATTTGTATTAATTCCGTTCTAATTCCGTTTTCGAATAGTCAATACAATTGTCAATTCCTTCATATAATTATTGTTATTAAACTCATATCTGCTGTCTACAAGAGATCATAAAAACAGAACTCAAGCAAAACGTCCATTTTCTCATCGGTAATATCTTAACCAGCCATGATGGTTCAGGCAAACTTAGCATGTGGCATATGCCACCAATCGTTCGCCGTTAAACTGATGGTTTGCGATAGTTCTCCTGGCTCTGCCAGAAATCGGCGCAGCTGTCCCGCAAATGGGGAATGCGAGACAACACGCTGCAAACTATGTCAACAGGCAGAGTAAATCAAACTACAGGCAGAGGAAATGTAACAACAGAAAACACAACTCAGTCATTTCTCTGGTAACTCGTCCAAAACAAATACAGTCAACACGAATACTCAGTTGCCAGCTATTGAATCAAAATTGGAAAACGTGTTGAGATAATTTCACGAATTCAAAGATCTGACGAACAGTGAAATAGCGTTTGTCAACGAAACTACTGAGTGCACATAGACTCCAAATTGCCAAGAACCTATCAGCTCTAGAAGCAGACAAATGACCGCATCAAATTGATAGAAAATTCAATCAAAGAGGGCGATGCACTGTACACAACTGTGGTAAGCAGGAGGCAGCTACGCTGTGACATTGCATCACTCGTTGTGCCTCAATTTTACCACAGCTGACCCAGCACACGTAACCAATTGGATGTATTGCCCGATGAAATGGACTCTCAAAATACAGAGTAAATTATTGTGATTGGGGAATACAATGTCACCACCTTCAAATCAAATCAGCGAAAATGGGGAATTCAACTTAAAATACTCGGCAAAACAGAAAAGAAAATCGACGAGGTTGAAGACATTATTCGAGAGGAATAGATACATTCTTCTAAACGAATTGTAATACAAGTCGGTGCTATAGACGTGACGTAGACGGAATAGACGTGGAAAATGTATGAAACCATGCTCAAAAATGTCAAAAGTTCAAACACGAACATCCATATCACTGGCATCCTGCCCCATCCAAACCAAAGAAGATACAAGTTAAGCAAGATGATTTTACTTAACAATCGCCTAGCAACTTTCTGTAGAGCTCAGAAAATCCCATTCTCGGATGAATGGGGAACGATGATCGACCCAAAGTACTATAACTTCAACAGAATCACCAACAAGACTCGCATAAACGCGCATGGACCAGATACCCTCGAAAACATCATTAAAAACATCGGCCCTGGTCATGCCAAAAATACGTTAAAAAAACGTTCTCGATATCCAACCCACAACTCCGCCATCAGTGCTCGACGGAATGACACAACGTCCACCACCCATGCCAACAGTAGATACACAGCCAATACAAGAGCCCATCAAAGCGTCACCTCAGCTCCTAGCAAAAAATTCCTGTCATCAATCCAGTCCGAGTTAGAAGCAGTAGTCGCTGCTTCGCTAGTACAACCCGTGTAAACGAAAATGGAAGTCTTGACTCCGTCGTAAGGCCTCAAAGTAGAAGCAGTATAAGTCGAGAAAATCAAGTTTATGTGACTAATGGTACTCTCAAATGTTACTATGTGAACGCTAGAAGTCTCCGAGACAAAATCGACCAATTAGGTATCCTTGCAATGAGTGAAAGTATCGACATAATAGCAATCACGGAACCGTGGATGAAATTGAGCACCAGGCATTATATAGGCAAATTCACTCTCCCCGGTTACTCAATATTTCACAAATAGAGACAAGACCGAGAAGGCGAAGGTATGCTGTTTCTTGTGAAAAACACTCTACAAATCTAAGAAGTCACTATTCCAAACAGCAGACACGACATAATATCGATCCAAGTAGTCGCTAAACATATAAAATGTCACATCACTCCCGTCTTTCGTCCCCAAAAAGCAAGGTTGCAGATGATAACGATCTTTACCACACCCTCGTCGATGCCGTCACAACACAACACAGTATTGGGCTTGGAGACTTTAATATCCCTGACATTGATTGGGAAACAAACATATGTACTGCCACCGGCCAACGTCTGATTGATTTTGCAGACGATAAGTTCATGACGCAAATGGTGAAGACACCTACAAGTGGTAGCAATATTTTTGATTCCCTATTTAGTGCAAGCGACTCTCCTGTCACAAAAGTCAAAGTGGGATAACCACTTGTAAGTAGCGATCACAATTGTATTTGTTTTTTGATTGAGTTAGAGTTGAAAACGTCAACAAACTGCGAAAAAGTCCCTAACTTTAGATTAGCTAACTTTGATAACTTAAGAGAGTCAATAGCGTCAGCAAATATTACCCTCGAACATGACGTCGACCAATCGCTTGACAATTTTTGGACTGCATATAAAAATCTTGAATATGAGCATATCCCGCGCAAAAACAAGCAAACATCAGTCAATCAGCCTAAGTACTGGAAAAGAGAATTGCAGCGCCTTCGGTCTAGAATGAAAGCAAAGCACTCGATAAAACCGAAACATCCACATGACGACGTAGCAAAAAACGAATACAACATCAGCAGAAGAGATCTAAAGAGGGTCCAGGAACGTACGAAAAAGGATTACGAAAATAAAATTGCCTTCAATGCCAAAACTAATCCGAAACATTTTTTTAATTACATTTCGAGCGAAGAAAAAGCAAGATCTTTTGCTGTCGTCCTATTAACGGACGACACCAAAATGAGTGCCCTACCTAATGAGTACTTTTGTTCTGTATACACGTTAGAAAATCAGGATATTTTTCTTTCTGAGGATATCATAGCGTAAAAACGGATTGAAGCCCTTACCACAGTAAACTTTTCCCCCGCTGAAGTTATTAAGTACATCGATAAATTGAAAGTCACAAAAATTCAAGGTCAAGACCAAGTTCATCCCAGAATTCTAAAAGAAACTAGAAACAAAATTGCCGAACATTTATCAAAAATGTTCGTTCAATCTTTCACAAATGGCACCTGCCCCTCTAAAAGGAAAGAGGCAAATGTTACCCCATTTTAAAATAAAGGGGACAGAACGTGTCCCGGAAATTATCGTCCAATTAGCCGTACCTCAGTCATTGGCAAATTGATGGAAAGTTTGATGACGGATAAAATTACAGAATTCTTAGAATCAAACAAATTGATTGGCGACTCTCAATATGGCTTTAGACTCAACCGTTCCTGTTTTACGAACCTGCTACTTTTTCATGAATATAAACGAAATCCCCGACACAAAATCCCCAATCGATATCATTTACCTTGACTTTCAGAAGGCCTTCGATAAAGTCCCCCACAAGCACCTAGTTAGTAAATTGCATAGCAACGGCATTCGACGCGAGCTTAACAATTGGATAAAATGCTGGCTTATGGATAGACGGCAGCGAGTTGTACTTAACGGTGCTTCCTTCCCCTGGGGTAAAGTTACAAGCAGCGTGCCTCAAGGATCCGTGTTAGGTTCAGTTCTCTTTATAATATTCATTAACGATCTCGATAGCAATGTACTCTCCAGTATAAGCAAGTTCCCAGCCGATACTAAAATAGGAGGAAAGGTGCAAAACCAGAGTGTCAGTAGATCCAACTAGACTTGTACAAAATTGTCGATTGGTCAGAGGAGTCCAAATGAATTTTAATGTAGACACATGTAAAGTTATGCACATTGGTCCTCATAATCGGAAGCACGAATATTTAATGTCTGGAAAATAATTAATTCCTGTCGTCGAAGAGAGAGATTTAGGTATCATCATTAGTAACGACATAAAAAGTAGCACGCAATGTAACGATGCTGCCAAGAAAGGCAACAAAATGCTAGATATATCCCCCACTATCACTTAAAAAATCCACTCAGCATGCTCAAGTTATAAAATGTATTTGTTAGACCGCATCTCGAGTATTCCCTTCAATTCTGGCCTCCGTATCCTAAAAAAGACGGTATTAAATTAGAGAAGGTTCAACGCAGAGCTACCAAACTCATCCCTACGCTGCGGAATAAATCGTTCGAAGACAGGCTACGTATGCTCAATCTTTATTCGCTAGAGAAACGTCGAGTCAGAGTCGACAAGATCGAAGTGTGGAAGATTATGAAGTGCCTTTTCAGCCTTTTCACTCTAGACACGAACGGAGTGAATAGAAACAATGAATTCATAATCGTTGAGAAACGTTTCTTCCTCGATAGCACGCGCAGTTTCTTCTCGTATAGAGTTGTAGAAGAATGGAACCAACTTCCAGCGGATGTTTGTTTGGAACATAAACATAAATCGCCGATAAATAGCTAAGCTATTTCCTTTCATGAAGTTATGAAAACAGAAATGGTATGTGAAGCTCTTTTAGACGTTCTACTTCAGAACTAATCCTCTTGTTATCGAGAAGCACTTGTAAATCCTCTTGTTATCGAAAAACACTTGCAAACCAGAGCTATGAAGTTCAGGCTGCGTTGGGCATCGTGAGCCACCAGGGCAATGAAGCTCAGTTTGCGTTGGGTATCGTGAGCCACCAGGGCCATGAAGTTCAGGCTGCGTTGGGTGTCGTTAGTCACCAGGGCCATGATGTTCAGGCTGCGTTGGATATCGTGAGCCACCAGGGCCATGAAGTTCAGGCTGCGTTGGGTATCGTGAACCACCAGGACCATAAAGTTCAGGTTGCGTTTGGTATCGTGAGCCACCAGGGCTATGAAGTTCCGGCTGCGTTGGGTATCATGAGCTACCAGGGAAATGACTTTTACTCTGTCGTCGTCGAAAGCGGGTGTGTTGGAGCTTGCTTATAGGTCTTTTATACTTTAGGGAGGACAAAGGGTTGTGGGACCGGTTAAAGTGTAACCAAGAGGAATATGAAAATCTGCACTTCACAACGATACAAAGTGAAGTATCTTTTAGGCATTTCCAACTGTGTTTTGAACGGAAAACATGTTAACGTGAACATTACGATTGGTACTCCAAATATGTGCTGTGAGTACCGGCAACAGAAGAGAATTTAAAGGGACGCGTTCAACTCAGTCAATACAGGCAACGCGTTTTCCAGGCTGTCTTGCAACGGTCGCCATATCTTAAGTTTGTATGACATCAATATCTACACAAGCCTGTTTCAATTATAATTCGCCAAGAAATACATGAATAACACGCAAAAAAAGTTTATACATACATTCTAATCTTAGAGTGAATGTGACTAAATCTTGACCAACCGTGGACAATTCCCTACTGTTTCCTTCAGCTGACTACTCTACTCTCCACACCAAGCATTCCACTCTACGCCCAGACCTTTAAACTCCAGTACAAGACAAACGCACACACACTAGGACCTCTATGCTCCAAAAATTGGATAAACAGCACGAGAGGCGTCTGATACAGATATATATCTTGTAGTGTTTTTGTATGTTAAATAATACTTTGAACTAATTATTCTCATGAGACACTAAATCTTTTATTCAGTTTTATTCCACCAATGGATTTAAATGAGAACATAGAGTACAATATCAGACTGATTCAACATTTGGTTTAAACTTAGAACACAAATTGCTAACTCGGATTGACTTGTTTAAAGTGTTCTATAACGAAAACACATATATTTTATTTGTATAAGTGAAACTGAGGAGTATTTGAAAAAAAAACGAAGGGGCATGAATATTTATCCCACATAAAAGCTACTTAGGACTCTGCTGTAACGTCTTTATCTCAAGTCTTTCCTCTACACTACCTCCCAGCGCCCTCTTTCCCTATCGGCCTTGTACCCGCTGCGATAGGCCTATCAAAGGGTGCCCTCACGCCTCTCCCTCCTCCCTTGCGCCTCTACAACCGTTGCCTGTGCAGACCATCGTCTACACCTCTGCACCCAGCCCGCCTGTTAGAGGGCACTCTCCATCCTCTCATTTCCCAAACCCCGCCCGCCTGTTAGTGCGACCTTCTCCGCCCATTGAAGAGACCATTCCCCTAACCTTACCCGCTCGTTAGTGGGACCTTCTCCGCCCGTTGAAAGGACCATCTCCAGCACCCCGCCAGCTTGGTAGTAGAACCCTCTTTGCCCATTGAAGGGATCATCTCCAAGCCCCGCCCGCTCGTTATTGGGACGCTCTCCGCCCATTGAAGGGACCATCTCCAAGGCACCACAACTAGTGCTTTTGATCAACTTGGGGGACGTGCATAACTCTTCTAGCCGTGTTACCTCGGGCCTACTACCATGCTCGGAAGAGAGTTGCCCATCACTCTCTCACTTCCCCGCACCCATCCTCGGCCACAAACAATTAGACCCTTCATCTCCTCTCTAGGCCGAGTGCCTGCCTAAGCAGATGTTTACACCTACCGCCCCACTCCACACCAGAAAAGATAGTTGACACTCGGTGACCGCCGTAAAGTAAAAGCTCATTAGTACAATTTATTGTGTAAAACCGGAAGAAAAAAAATGTTTTCCCTCTAAATATCAGCTTATTTGTTTATTATCACAAGTTTCCAAATTATTTTTTGGTCAGAACGGTGTCGCCCGTTACCAATTCATTTCATACTGTAATTATACCTAAAAAATTAATTATCCCTTTATCGAGAAATACTGATGTGACTTTGGATAGCAAGGTATGCATATTATGACTTAGTGCATGGGCAGTCAGTGAATTCGCCATACAGCTATTTCATGTGTTAACCGCCTAGACCTCTCTCTCACGGCTGGTGTCGCATCATAACAACGCAATCATTCCTGCCTCTCCGTCCCCACCCCCCCTCCTCCTGACCCAGCCCTTTTAAACCTCTTCACTGAACTCCATTGAAGTACTGTGTTTCCTTGATGGAATAAATGCCAATACTCCAATTCCATAAGAATAGAAAAGTAACTACAGGTTCTACAAAATCATTCGTCTGTGAGACTTTTGTGTCAATCATTATCAATTGGAAAGTTTTGTGACTTAAAAACTAGGAGCAACTGTATAAGCTATTCTCTCTCTAAGAGTGTCTTCACGCCTCTCCCCCTTCCCCCGCGCCCCTACAACCGTTGTCTGAGCTGATCGTCCCCTACACCTCTGCACCCCGCCAGCCTGTTATTGGGTGGCGATACGGACCCTCTTCATCCGCTGGAGAGACCATCTCCGCACCCCGCCCGCCTGTTAGTGGATGGCAGTACGGACCCTCTTCACCCACTGGAGAGACCATCTCCGCACCCCGCCCGCCTATTAGTGGGTGGCGGTAACGGACCCTTTTCACCCGCTGGCGAGACCATCTTCGCACTTCGCCCGCTGATTAGTGGGTGGCGATAACGGACACTCTTCACCTGCTTGAGAGACGATCTCCGCACCCCGCCCGCCTGTTAGTGGGAGGCGATACGGGCCCTCCTCGCCCGCTGGAAAAACCAGATCCGCACCCCGCCCGCCTCTTAGGGACTGGCGACACGGACCCTTTCCGCCCGCTGGAGAAACCATCTCCGCACTCCGCCCGCCTGTTCATGAGCGGCGATACGAACCCTCTTCACCCGCTGGAGAGACCATCTCTACACCCCGCCCGTCATTTGGTGGGTGGCGATACGGACCCTCTACTCCCGCTGGAGAGACCATTTTCGCACCCCGCTCGCTTGTTAGTGGGTGGCGAACAGACCCTCTTCGCCCGCAGGAGAGACCATCTCCGCACCCCGCCTGCCTGTTAGTGGGTGGCGATGCGTGCCGCCCTCTTCGCCCGCTGGAAAGACCATCTCCGCACCCCGCCCGCCTGTTAGTAGGTGGCGAAACGGACCCTCTTCACCCCTGTTAGTGGGTTGCGATACGGACCCTCTTCGCCCGCCTGAAAGACAATTTTCACACCCCGCCCGCTTGTTAGTGGGTGACGAAACGGACCCTCTTCACCCGCTGGAAAGACCATCTACGCACCCCGCCCGCCTATTAGTGGGTGGCTATACGGACCCTCTTCGCCCGCTGAAGAAACAATCACCGCACCCCGCCTGCCAGACACTGAATGACGATAATGGATCCTCTTCGCCCGCTGAAGAGACCATCTCCGCACATTTTTATAGGCTCCATTGCTTGTTAATTTTGCTGTTATTTTTCAAACCGCCGACTCTAATTTTACGGACATTGATGGTTCGGTAATCCGATACCGAGCTTCACAGTTCCTCGGTTCACTCGAGTTTTACAGTACACAGTAGGATCACGCCGGGACGTGGTATTTCTTTTCTGCCTTATTTCTGTATCTAGACTGGGCCTGTATTATCTGTATCTTTATCTTAGATATATTGCATGTTTGTAGCAAGGCTATAGGGTGTAAATGGCTTACAGTTTTTATATGCGTTAGGATTCATACCGTCTCGTTGAATACATTGTGTTCTGCGAAGACAATGTTCAGTGTTCAAGTAGGCTACCAGTCTCACGTTTTTTGTTCATAACTCTGGAGTTTTGAGTGTTTAATTTTCATTAGTTCAATGTGTCATAACTATTGAAATTAAGATTCCTTCCGGTTCCTCGAGTAAATTGCACCGCAGTATAAGCCTGTCGACCTTATGGACTGCAAATCCACCATCAGGTACCTCATATACTAAAAGATATTATTATATCATCTCTGCCTATGTCTCATCAACCTGCGCAAATGAGTTGCTCTGAGCAACCTATGGTAAGGAAAACAGCAACTCTAAATTTCTAAAAAAAATCTCAGAATTTCCATGATTACGCTATGACAAACCTCTTTTTAGCCAGTCAATATATATCATATTTTCCAACAAAATTATTATTCCCTCTTGTCTGAATTATTTCTCAATATTAACAAAGTTTTGGATAATTTACCCTTATTGTTAAAACCTGAAACTTAATTCTTTGGTGCGATTTCATTCTAACAGTATAATAATATCTTGTACTCCCATCTTCTGATCAAGTTTATATCAAGCTTTTTTGTATAGGCTTAGTCAGCATTTATTAAAATTACTGGTCTAATATTTGTCTCTATTTCTTTTTACATTTATATTTTTTTTTACAACGAAGAGCTTGTAATGTTGACATACAATTTAAAACAAGTTGGAATAGGGCGGTAAATTAGTTTGAACAAAGATTTAAATTGGTTTGAACGATTTCAGGCGTAGCTATCTACGTTCCTCCGATTTTTTTTATTTCATGTACCATCACTTGCAATAAATGAGCACATTCTCGTACATACAATCTTGCTGTGAATGCTGCAAAAAGAACGGCCCGAGGTTTTCTGAAATTCGGCTGATTCCTCGTATCATGAAGATGCTAATGACCAACATGGTTTTCGTCTACTTTCCACTAACAGAAATCACGTCAGTGTGAATATTTGCATTAGGTGTCTCGACCTTTGCTGCCGATCGTACCTTCAAGCATTGATAAGCCAAAATCTACCAAAATTCTTTCTGGATTTGTTTTTCATATGACAAAGAATTTGTCAGAATTGTCTAGGCAGAGAGGTTCTCAAAATTTTGTTTAGTGTACAAAAAAATGATCAGAATCGTTTCTTTGAGTAGGTTTTTGTTTGTCTCGATTTCTAGCGAATTATTTGTCTCTCTTTTCTGTCTGAATATGTCATTCGTTTAATTGGAAATTGTGTTTATGTTTTCTTTACTACTTCACATAACTCATTGTAACATTTTCTTGAGCGAGGGCATATCGTTTCCTCCTAGATCGCCTTAACTAGCACACATAACTGGCTCTATGACACAAATGAAAAATCGATTAACTACACTAATTAAAATATCTAGGAGGTTTAAATTGTGTGAATCTATGTTAGACACGTCTGAGTAAATGACTTTTTAAGCTTTTTAACCTTCATTTCGTGTTCCGCTCATGATTATTTTATGTTAAATTTTCATATGTATATGATAATTTTTTCCCGACAATCGTCAAAACCAAGGTAGCTCATCTCTTTTCCTGTTACTGCAAGATTATTTGAGAAAATTATCTACACTTCAGCTGCCATTTTGGGTCATACCTTATCTGAAACATCGGAGTTGTGTGCGGCTCCGAATAATGTGTACGTAAGTGCGCGCCTCTCAACATCGCATGGTCATGAGGAGCTGCTGCTGCTCTCTACCTCCGTTCTCTTTTCCACTGCCTCTCCTCCCCTGTTAAGTTTAGGACTTTTTCCGGTTTCTCGAGTAAATTGCGCCGCAGTATAAGCCTGTTGACCTTATCGACTGCAAATTCACCATCAGATACTTTATGAACTAACAGAAATTATTATATCATTTCTGCCCATGTCTCATCAACCTTCGTAAATGGAAGGCTCTGAGGAACAAATGGTTAAATGAACGACAACTCAAAATTTCCCGGTTAAGATAAAAGATTATGAGAGTATTTCTTTGATCATTTTTATGTTTACGCAATGACAAATCTCTTTTTGGTCAGTCAATATTTATTATAATGTTTAGCTAAAATATTAAACCCTCTTATCTCAATTATTTCTAAATTTTAACAACGTTTTGGATAATATAAACAAATTGTTATAACCTAAAAGTTAATTCATTGGGGCAATTTCTTTCTACCAATGAAATAATATCTTGTACCTGCATCTTCCGATTAAGTTCATATCAAACAGCTTTGCATAGGCTTAGTCGTCATTTATTAAAATGACTAGCTAATTCTTTGTCACTGTCTCTTTCTGAATTCATTGTTTTTCTTATTACAAATAGTTTGTAATGTTGGCATAAAATTGAAAGCAAGTAAGAATTAGGCGGTAAAATATATTGGACAAAGATTTGACATGTTTTTGAACGATTGAACAAAGATGTAAATGTGTTTGAACGCTAGGCAAGTCCCAAACACGATCCTGCACAATATAAGGTCATGGGTCCTCCGCTCAACGCAGAGCCCTAAAATGATAAGCTAATAAGACGCTTTTTAAGCCCCTCCAACAACAAACCCTCTAAGTAGTCCACTTCTTTGAGATTTAACCTTGAATTAAAGACCTGTCACCCCACAGCAACACTGCCAATGAAAGCAAATCCTATTGTATGTGTCATAGTGGAACATGCGAGAAATGAGCATGTGTTAAGAATAACAGAGACTGCATATCATGCTAAAGCCAAAAATGCACCAGAACCAGCAAGCCTATAAACATAGAGCTGCAGCATTGCCCACACACTCCGGTGGCCAGCACATGTGCTCCAAAACGCGATAAGGAGAAGCCTACCCTCTCCCACAGGGTTGCTCTTTCGGTGACAGATACTCAGGCAACGCTGCTGAGCTCTCCATCTCCCACCCCTCATACCTCGGAAACTGAGTCCATTACTCAATTTATTCCTCCGATACAGAGCCTTTGATCGTCACCTCAACAGGAAAATCCGCAACAGCAAAACCGGCTCACTGTGCAACGTCAGGCACCATCACCGGGTCAACAGAAAATACCAAGACCCCTAAGACAATACTCATTGGTGATATCCTCATGAAAAATGTGCTAACGTCCGACCTTTCAGATAGATGCAGTTTGAAAAGATGAATATTAACGACTATGGTGCTCTGTCTAAAATTATTGAGAGCGCAAATTCATTCAGAAATTTTATTATTGTACTCACGGACTACGTCGAAAATGAAGCAGTAGTCAAAATGACCACCGCAATTTTAACGAATAATCAAAATGCTAAGATGTACATGGCAGAACCCATCATTCTGAAAAGAATGGAACAGAGGCGCCGTTTCATGAATCTTTGCCACTCTTTGAGGCTCAAAGTTATCCCAACAGGCAAACTAAAAGACGAGTTCACTGGTGCTCCTGACGAACGATTGGTTCATTCAGAGAATCTTAGCCTGAACAATAGTGGAATTATGAAATTCTCCAACACGATAGCACGTTATGTTCCTCAGAGGGTGAAGGTATTTTCATCCCTATACTATAACAATGTCAGAAGCAAGCAATCATTACTCTGGTTTCTTACCTTCCTCAACTTCCCTCCATCATATGGTCATCATCCCGTATCATCACCCCATCACATGTCAGCAAAGGACATCTACTCGCAGACAATTCACATTCTAGCACCCTCTCGTCACCCCCAAACCCAGATTTAAACTATGAATCACCAATCAGTGACTCCTTATCATCCCCACACAATTCGCTCTTATGCAACGTCTCTTCAACACGGTCGCAGCAATAGCGTCTCCTCAGCACCTCCTCATTTCTTCTCCTACACTCCTTCTCCACTCTACACCACTCACACAAATTCGTCTAACTATCCTTGCGGCGCAGCCCCAATCCTCCCTTTTTGTTACCATTCCCTTACCTCAGCCCAAACTCTGACTCTACCTATTAAGCTAATCCCTCCCATATATTACCCGCCTCCGCCCATTCTTTCCTCGAGTTCCTACTTTCGTTACCTTTTCCTACCCTCAACCCAAACTCCAACATTACCTATCCCGTCAGCCCCTACCATATAAGTAGATAGATGTTGTGCAAAAACGCAAATGGAAATATGGTGTGCAAAACGCAAATGGAAAAGTGGGTGTGCAAAACGCAAATGGAAAAGTGGGTGTGCAAAACGCAAATGGAAAAGTGGGTGTGCAAAACGCAAATGGAAAAGTGGCTGTGCAAAACGCAAATGGATGTTTGTTATTTTGTGAAGGATTTAGGAGGTATATTATTTATGAAGGAATTAGGATATGTGTTATTTATGAAGGAATTGGGATTTATGTTATTTATGAAGGAAATAGGATATATGTTATTTGTGAAGGAATTAGAATGGCTAGATATTTGAATCTTTTGTCGAGTGTATTGGTTAGGACGTTTGTTATTTGTTAGAGACTCAGACGCTGCACTTCTCTGATACTGTAATTATATATTAGTGACTCTATGTATGTTATTTATGAAGGTATTACGATAATTAGATTGTATGTTATTTGTGAAGGAATTAGGATGGCTAGATATTTGAATCTTTTGTCGAGTGTATTG
>SDVV010007759.1:0-17584 GCA_016164225.1 Gammarus roeselii | reverse complement strand
TGCACGAAAATCAGTGTAGGTCAGTCAACCCTAGCTTAGGTAAGACGGTGGGGAACCTTTTCGTGGCGTATTTCCTATCACCCTCCAAAGTGCTTCTTTTAGCCAACGGCAGTTTGACCCCATATTAGATCACTTGACCGAGAGACGTTGACAAGAGCCTTCATGTTAAAATCAGCAAGTCAGCAGGTTGTGGCCGGAATCCGATAACAAAGAGGGGCCGTGTTTCACTCTCATAGTTCAAGGTAACCTTGCAGTTTTAACGAATTAGGGGAGGAGTCTAAAATTTAGTTACCGGCTGAATTTACTTGTATGTCAATGTGGCACAAGCAGCCAAAGAAGACACACCCCTCATTGGAGAGTTTGTGTCTATATTTCCATTAAGGCCCGCCTCTTTTATTGAGAGTTTAGGCTATTTGATAGTGGGGTGATTGGGACATCACACTTCGTAACGGAACAGCTCGGGAGGAGGGTGTGTGTTCTGTTCGTTCTGTTGTGTCTGTTCAGTTTGTTATGTTCGCTCTGTTGTGTTCTCTGTTAATATCACAATCACTATTCATGCTCGTTTGAGAATTACCCAGCTGACATGTTACCAAGTTCATAACTCAAAATAATATGATAAAAATATTTTGTTATCATTCAACCTTGCTCAACCTTTAACGTATTTTAACAACCTTTAATGTAAAGTTCATATCAGCTGTAAACAGTCTATTCGGCTGCTGCACGTGGTACTTCCAGGTTAGTTACTCGTCGAATATATTAGTTCTAGAAAGCGGAGAGTAGGTAGGAAGAGGACTATTTCTCCACTGAGTCTGAGGTCTGTTTCCGTGTATGTGCGGGATCGATGGATATGAAGGCACATGTTTTGCTTCGAAAGACAGTAAAACCTCGAGATTCTGTCCAAACAACCACCTGAGCAGTTGCACTCTGCACTTGGCGTTGAGTTGAGACAGCTGGCTCAGATCCGCTTATCATAAAGTCGCCAACGTATAGAGAACCATTAACGGAGGGTGGGACCAACCCCGTGATTCCATTAACAGCAATCGCGAATAAGTTACAAGAAACAACGCTACCCTGGGGCACCCCCTCATCTTGGGTATGAATGCTTGAAAGGTGAGTGCCAATTTTGGCCCGGAAGAATCTCCGCCGGAGGAAGTTTCGAATTAAAAATGGAAAGTGACCCCGGAGTCCCAGCTGATGGATCTTTCGGAGGATGCTATAACGTCAAGTTGTATCGTATGCCTTCTGAAGGTCAAAGAAAACACAGAGTATAGCTTGCGGTCCAAGGCAGTTTGCATGTCAGTCACAAGTCGTAATGATGCATCCTGCGCTGATGGCATCTTTCTAAATACGAATTGTAATGGAGAGAAGAGCGAGTTTACTTCAAGGTGCCGGGTCAGTCGGGCATTCACAATATTTTCCAGACCCATCATTTCACACGAGGTAAGGGCTATAGAGCACTTCTATCCCTCCACCGATCGGGATAAAAATGGGTAGACCAGACTGTGTTGTAAATAAGACATGAGTAAGAGAGTGCAGAAAGATGAAGGTGGCGGAGCATCTCGTAGAAAATTAAATCTTCACCGGGAGCAGAGGGGTTGGAAGCGCAAATTACACCGAGGAAATCACGTACAGTGATTGGTTCATTGTGAGCTACAGGAAGATATGTTGCGAAATCATGATCATCTTGTTCAGCAATGCGTTTTGTGTTTCGGAAAGTACGGTTCTACCCAGAAACTGAGCTCGGAAGAGTAGTGAGTTGCAAAGTGTTCCGCGACTTCGTACGGGTCGGTTTGGGTCGTTCCCCCCTTAAGGTTGCGAGAGGATGAGAACAATACTTTCCCGTAATTTTTCGTATGCTCGATTACAGCTTAGACATGGGTGTGTTAACACTAATGACTGATACGAAGTTCTCCCACAATTCTCTTTGGGATAAGGAGCAGGTATTTCGTGGTTTTGCAGTTTCGCGCCTAAGCGTAATCTTATCTGCTTCAGCTTTGGTCTGCAGCGTGAAGGAGGACATCATCAAAGTTTCCCACCGTCTCGTCACAGGATACACTCTGAGGTGGGAGAAATGTTGTTGTGTAAGCGGTAAACGATTGCCAGTTGGCTTGAAGCATTATGTATCGGTGAGCGGAAGAAGTATCTTCAGGGTGGATAGTAGCGATGGTGATGGGGAAGTGGTCACACCGTAGGTCTCCTCCAGCACTTGCCAGGCAAGGTCTAGGGAGAGGATTGGGGAGCAGAAGGATAAGTCAATGCCGATACTGAGGCAGTCTGAGCTAGTTATGCCGCAGGAAGTTGACCAAAAAGGTTAACGCGTAGCGCGCACGAAAGAAATTCCTTGGGAAAAATATATCGATAAAATAGTAACGGGACGCTCAAGGCCCAATTCTGTGAGCCTGAGCTTGTAGAATTGTTTATAGAGGGAATGGAGTAATGCGATAGCTTGATTCAATATTGTGGCCAGGCCAGTGCCCGGTCGAGCATCGGCAGTGAGTGAGATAAAGTGAGCTTTATACACTGGTAAAAGATGGTTTGCACAGCTCCAGGAGAGTTTCCTGGAGACAAACTACCATTGGATTATAGGTTTGGGTTAATTTCAGTATTTCAGCATAGTTAGCACAATATCCTCTTATGTTCCATTGAAGGACGAGTTTATCGGACATGGGTAAATCAGGTGAGAACAAGTAGGATCTAAGCTTGAGTTGATGTGCTCTTATTCAATATAGTTCCTGCACACTATGTAACTCATGACCTGTCGGCCGTGCTCGGCGAGTATTACTAAAGCTTCTTTCATGGTCATGAGTTAACGCAGGCTCATTTCCGGTCAAATGATCATCGTACAGGTCCAAGTCAGTGCGCTTGGCGCTGGTCAGCGGCAAACGAGTCTCCGGTTTGGAATGTTGATGGGGTGAGATAGCTTTCACTCGACTATGTATTCAGGGCATTTCCCTTATAATTACAGTTTCGGGTGGCTGGGCGAGGAAGAGACGGAGGGGCATTTGGTGCCCTAATGGGAGCACCAGAAATGCATTAGAGTTGTAGAGTAACCTGGCTAGCCTTTATAGCTACTAAGGAAAATCTAGATTGGTCTTGAGGTGGGTTTGGTCGCTGATGACAGATCACGAGCTTTCATCTTGTGTGGCTGCAAGGGGCGCGCTGAGGTGGCTGCACTTCTTCACATGATGCCGTATCAAGTGATGGTAGGTCGTCGTCCACATCAAGATCTGGGAATCTTATCGCGCGTCGATCAGCAAATGAGGGCCGGGGCATATGGGAGTGACAGAGGCATCTCTAATAGGGTTTTCGAGTTGTCGGCTAGTGAGAGTAGAGGGGAATGGGCATCGCGTTGTAGGTTAGGGTTAAGGATATCCCCGCTGTCACTGCTGCTAAGCTAACCGCGGCGGATAAATTCATTGGTTACTTGCCTCTTGGCCTCTGGTAGAAAAGGCTTTCTCTAGTTTGAACCGAGAATATCTCCTTTACGGGTCGGTCATAACAGCAGCCGCGCGATGGCGCAGGATGATCCTCTGAACAGTTGGCCATTTTGCGTGCGGTCACAGTTGGCACCATGTGCGTACTCGTCGAAGCGGAAGCATGTACCTGTTCCGTTCTTCAATCGGCAGCCGTCATTTCCATCATTGTGTCCAGCCGATTTGAACATCGGGAGTTGGAGAACAGAGTTTGAAGGTGAGGATGTATGCGCCAGTGTACTCTTTAATTCCGTTTCGCCGTAGTTTCACTCTGAATGTTTTGGTAACTTGCTGATCCGCGAGTTCACTAAGAATATCGTCGGCGGAGTGGTTTGGTCTGTTTTTATAAACGATGGTTCCTTGTATCGTGTTGAGAGTAGGGTATTCATCAATTTTTACAGGTATATTATGCAGTTATTAGGGTTTTGAATGTTCCTATTTTGCTCCTCGTCTTTCACCTCATAAGCTCACTGATGTGCTTCGGGTGGTCGCCTAGGAAAGCGCGGAGTTGTCGATCAGCTTGTATGGTATTCGTATCGGCCAGGTTCTCCCCAGAGATTGCCTTGACGATAAAGAACTTAGTGAAGAGTTTCTTTTGAAAGAGATTTTCAAGTATTTTTGGTTTACAGCGTATCGTTCATGAGATCGCAGGCGATTGCTGCGGCTTCTCCTGACTTCCGTCCGGGAGCAGCATGTGCCGCATCTACATCCCGATCTTGTGTCAGTAATAAAAGTTCACCCACCAGAAGGGGGGAAGAGTCCATCAAGCAGCCTGGGATGGAGGGAGTTGACGTTCAAAACTTGGGTGAGACCGCCGGGTGATGGCAATGGAGTAGAACGTCCACCACATGGTGACGCGGATACGTCGAATGGTGACGCTGATGTCATTATCTTGCGATATCCGTAGTTCAGAAGAGTGGTCAAATATAGAAGTCCAGGTCATCAACATTTGCTGGTTTTCTATAGAAGAATCCATGAAAGTTGCGAGGAGCCCCTCAACATACCCAGCTCGGAGCGCATATAGAAAGTGTTTTCAGGCTCCTATAACGAGCAACACTTGTGAACTATGTGAGCTTCGTTTCCCATGCAATACCGTATTCCGACGGTCAAGAAAGACCTTCCAACAGCTCTCCCTCAGCAACGGGTTCGCTGAATGTTGTCTCACAGGAAGTGAGACAATATTCTGCGAATTATCTGGTGGACACCACATCGCAGAGGTCAATTGCAGTCATATCGGTTACAACAACATTAGTCGTCAACGTGGCTACGTTTGACCACTTTGACAGTTGTTAGGAACAGATACACGAGATTGGGCATGAAATGACTAAAATAGGAGCAAAAATAACCTAACTGAACTAAGTAAAATTGAAAATAAGATACAAACAAATAAAAGATTAAAAGAACGCAGCACCGAAAGAAAAGTAAATATAAAGTAGCTAGGTTAAGTGAAATTACAATAAACTAATTCAACTAAAAAAAATGAGGGGAAAATTGTCACGATGAGAAGAAAGATACGTTAATGGGAGCCTGACCAGGAAAAGTTAGAGAAGGAGGCATAGTGAAAAGCGAAAATAGAGGTATCAAAATAATTTAGGGTGTTCACCTCCCCTGGATGGGTCGTGACCCTGTGCGACCCGTAAACCAGTAGCTTAGAGGGAGTCTCAAACTACAAACTTGACTAATAACCTGAACATATCAGCAGGGCCGGTTTTGTTCGGACCAGACCATTGACTGAATACTCTGATGGCAACACCACGACTTGATCGTGGATTTCGTTCATGAATGATTTAACAATAAACAAACAAAGGAACCCATTAATCGTGCAGTATCATCCTCTTCCTTCCCTCAACTGCTTCTCCTGCCTTCCCTTCTCTCACCCCAACAAATTAGGTCCAATTGATAAGGCGCTATCAGAGTAGGACGTTATTGCAGGCAATCTAACAAAGAACAGGACTTGACGATAGAGGGTACGTGACGTGGGCCAGCGTATCGGCTGTATCGGCGTGACGTCACTTGCACCAGCGTATTGGCTGTATCAGCGTGACGTCACTTGGGCCAGCGTATTCGTTGTATCGGCGTGACGTCACTTGGGCCAGCGTATTGACTGTATCGGTGTGACGTCACTTGGGCCAGCTTATTGGTTGCATCGGCGTGACGTCACTTGGACAAGCGTATTGACTGTATCGGCGTGACGTCACTTGGACCAGCGTATTGCCTGTATAGGCGTAACGTCACTTGGGCCAGCGTATTGCCTGTATAGGCGTAACGTCACTTGGGCCAGCGTATTGGCTGTATCGGCGTAACGTCACTTGGACCAGCGTATTGGCTGTATCGGCGTAACGTCACTTGGGCCAGCGTATTGGCTTTATTGGCCCCGGCGACGGGCCATTAATTAAGTGGTCGGTATCAGGAAGGCCAGTTAATCCGGGCCCGAATGACGGATCACAGAGCTGTCGATAAAGGGGGTAAGAAGGAGGATGAAGGGGAGTTGGGGCTAGGAGGAGGAAGAGGCTGTCGAGAGAGCGGAAGGGAACGCGGAAAGGTGGATCTTGTACTTGACCAGCAAGCGAATCAATTTACTGCATGCCTTGGTGAAGTCTATCCCTGATCACGATGTGCGTAATCTATCATGATGGCGTAGTGAGCCCATGGTAATAGTGTACTCATTCCCTGATCACGGTGCGCGTAATCTATCATGATGGTGTAGTGAGTCCATGATGATAGTGTACTCATTCCCTGATCACTGTGTACTCACCTTTGAGGATCTGGTGGCACACATCGCAGGCGGAGATCTTCTTGTAGGTGTACTCTTGGAAGATGTGGCTGTTCTCGAAGATGGGAGGCGATAGCTCCCCTCCTCCCCTTCCCCCGGTGCGTCTGAGGGACAGAGGAAAGTTGACATGTTAGCTCCTCAACTTCGAAACTTGCTTGAATACACAAATAGAAGAAAACTACGCAACGTGAACGAGGCTCAATTAGGTGTGAATCCATGCCACTTGTAACACCAATTGTAATACAGTGACAGGCAGATCAAACGAGGGCGGTGCAGTCGATTGGTGAATTAGAGTTCAACACGTGTTAGCTGCATTCGTAAGCTACTTTGGACTTAATTGAAAGTGAACCGAGTTCTTAGTATAATCCTACGCTCTAGTCGTATGAATTATGAAGAATGAAGGGCATGCACAATAATGCAGCGATGATGTAGACAACTGGTGATTGCAACTACATAGCTACTAACATATACAGGATTGCAACATACAAACATCCGAAGGATTTTGGAAGTCGTTGCTTTATGTACACCGTACTAAAAAGAACGAAGGGGAGATTTTAATCGAAACACAATCATTAAAATGATACACATTTAACACTGAACGATAATGAACCACAAGGAATCTTCCAAATCACTACACGAAGGTCTCCTAAAGAAGAGTATCCCCAACCATATTCTCGCTTCTCATGCGTGAGGTCGCGACAATCGACACCGTAGATGGTGACAACTGGCATTTGGTGTGCGTGGGTAGGCGCTCATTGCAGACGCAGGATTGACCAGTAAGCTTATTGTTATTTTGCCGTTGGGTTCTCAAATTTGTTCAGAGTATTAGACCAAATTATGTGTGCCCGTATTTAACGTACTCAGAGTGTGCAGTATGTGACCAAGCAATATGATGAGACCTTCTGAGAAGTATAAAGTATGTGACCAAGCACTAAGATGAAGAGGTCTTCTGAAAAGTATAAAACATGTGACCAAGCTATATGACGAGACCTTCTGCAAGGTATTAAGTATGTGACCAAGCTTCAAGATGAGACCTTTTGAAAAGTATGAAGTATGTGACCAAGCTATGTGATGAGACCTTCTGAAAAGTATAAAGTATTTGACCCAAGCTATATGATGACACCTTCTGAAATGTATAAAGTATGTGACCAAGCTTATATGACGAGACATTCTGAAAATATAAAGTGTGTGACCATGCAATATGATGAAGAGGTCTTCTGAAAACTATAAAGTATGTGACCGAACTATGTGATGAGACCTTCTGAAAAGTATCAAGTATGTGACCCAGCTATATGATGAGACCTTCTGAAAAGTATCAAGTATGTGACCAAGCTATATGGTGAGACCTTCTGAAGTATGTGATCAAGCCATACGAGTAAGTTTGTGACCAAGCTATATGATGATGCCTTCTAAAAAGTATAAAGTATGTGACCAAGCTCTATGATGAAGAGGTCTCTTGAAGATTGTAAAGTATGTGACCAAGCTCTACGATGTAGAGGTCTTCTAAAAAGTATAAAGTATGTGACAAAGCTTTATGATGAGACCTTCTGAAAAGTATGAAGTATGTGACCAAGCTATATGATGAGACCTTTTAAAGTATAAAGTATTTGACCAAGCTATATGAAGACACCTTCTGATATGTATAAAGTATGTGACCAAGCTGTGTGATGAGACTTTCTGAAAAGTATAAAGTATGTGACCAAACTATATGATAAAACCTTCTGAAAAGTATAAAGTATGTGACCAAGCTATATGATGAAGAGGTCTTCTGAAAAGTATCAAGTAGGTGACCAAGCTCTAAGATGACGAGGTCTTCCGAAAAGTATAAAATATGTGACCAAGCTATTTGATGAGACCTTCTGAAAAGTATAAAGTATGTGACCAAGCTATATGATGAAGAGGTCTTCTGAAAAGTATCAAGTAGGTGACCAAGCTCTATGATGAAGAGGTCTTCTGAAATGTATAAAATATGTGACCAAGCTATATGATGAGACCTTCTGAAGAGTATAAAAGTATATTAGTGGTCATGACCGCTACTAAGGATCCTTTAATTATAGCAGCGGCGTAACATTACTCAGCAAGTCTCAATACGTCATGACTGCTACTAAGGATCCTTCATTTATAGTATCAGCGTAGCATTACTCAGCAAGTCTCAATACGTCATGACCGCTACTAAGGATCCTTCATTTATAGTATCAGCGTAGCATTACTCAGCGAGTCTCAATACGTCATGACCGCTACTAAGAATCCTTCATTTATAGTATCAGCGTAGCATTACTCAGCGAGTCTCAATACGTCATGACCGCTACTAAGGATCCTTCATTTATAGTATCAGCGTAGCTTTACTCAGCGAGTCTCAATACGTCATGACCGCTACTAAGGATCCTTCATTTATAGTATCAGCGTAGCATTACTCAGCAAGTCTCAATACTGAAGTCGTTTAGTTGGCGTAAGTGAGTTAACACCAGAAAGGATTTTCATGACCCAGCGTTGACAGCATAGCAGGGCAGACAGAACTGGCGTGTAAGATAAGCCTATAAAACCCACTGAACACGGGTGAAGACGGGATAGGTGAGGGATTGACGCATCAACTACCGCGAGTGTTGCATGTTTTGAACAAGCATATCTTCCAAAAGCAAGACATAGTCTCCCTAGTATTAAGGAATGACCTTTGAAGAATACAATTTTCTACCTTGTGGCAATAGCGAGCATTGATGTTCTACACGTCCTGTTTGGATGAACCTTTACAAGGAAGCAGGTATAGTATAATAGAAACGTTATGAAGACAGAACATCAAAACGGCTTAGAAGCAGTGAATTTTGTCCTCGCCCATAGCAAGATACAGTATCCAGATACGTTTCAGAGTATTTGATAGAGATGTCAAGCTGAACAACGGTTTCCGACATTTTAATAAGTTCCCTAGAATTTTGACGAGGTATCGAACAAAATAAGGGATCACTGCATCTAGATACGATTCTGAGTATTTTGTCAAGGTTTCGATCTAAATAATGGGTTACTGCATCTAGATACGATTCAAAGTATTTTGACGAGATATCAAACTAAGAAATGAGCATTTTGATTTGATTCTAATTTCCACCAAAGCCTCAAAGCGAGTCATAATAGGCTTCCCCGTAGGGCTCGATGATCATGGATTCCAGTAGACTTGCACGCCTAAGTGTGCGAGAAACCAACCTTGTTAAAGTTGAAAATTTTAGCATGGTCAGACGCACGCTGGTGCGCACAAGAAAAACGCTTAGACGAAACAAATCTCTGCTTTCAATCATTTAGAACATCGAAGAGTAATATGTGCGCACGCTAGTGCGTGCAGGTAGCATCGTCGAAATTGGTGCAGGTCCACGGCTACACGGACAGCAACGCAACACGACCTAGAACGCTAAGCGTTCTAGGTCGATTAT
This sequence comes from Gammarus roeselii, assembly GCA_016164225.1. Classification (NCBI taxonomy): domain Eukaryota; kingdom Metazoa; phylum Arthropoda; class Malacostraca; order Amphipoda; family Gammaridae; genus Gammarus; species Gammarus roeselii. Next base: position 7,922 of record SDVV010007759.1, on the reverse strand, counting down.
AGTACACTTCATTTATTCAGGTAAAACTCAGACGAAACGAAACCTCACCTCCAATCATTTTGAACTTCAAGAGTAACATGTACGCACGCTAGTGTGCACAGGTATCATCGTCGAGACTGGTACAAGGTTTACGGCTACACGGATAAAGCCAGCTTCGACAGCAACGCAACACAATGTTTACAGCTACGCGGTCTAGTTTAGTAGAGGTACAATTTGTTTATTCAGGTAAGATAAAAACTCAGCGAAATGAATCCCCGCCTCCAACCACTCAGAACTCCACGAGTAATATGCACGCGGGCCTGTGCGCGCTGATAGTATCTTCGAAATTAGTACAAGGTCTATAGCTTCACGGATTAGATCAACTCCAACCGCAACGCGTAACAGGTCAACCCCAAAAACTACAAATCACCAACAGGAATAGCCGCGCAAATACACCAACATTATTATACATGACAAAATTATGGATCACGAAGAAGAAAAGTAAGGGCACGTTCGTCATGGGCAGAAAAACTGCTCTGATTATTGATTTCGCACATATTGTTTAAGGGGACAGGGTGGGGGAGGCATAGGTCCCTTGGGTCCCAAGTAGTAATAGTAGTTTCTTGAGTTTTCCACTGGAATCCTAACGCGAAGTTAATGTAGACACCCTCGTAGGGCAATTGGAGAGTGGCAAAGTAGGTGCAGATTCCGAGAAGTTCCAACGCAGGCTCCGAGTTGGTTCAACATAGATACCAAGTAGGTATAACATAGATACAGAGTAGGTTTAACGTAGATACAGAGTAGGTTTAACGTAGATACAGAGTAGGTTTAACGTATATACAGAGTAGGTTAAACGCAAATTTGGGAGGGGGGAGCAAAGGTTCCAGGGTTCAGAGGGGCCTCAAGAGGATCCCACAGTTTCTCAAGAGGGTCCCACAGAGGGTCCCACAGGGTGTCAAGTGTCCCAAAGGGCCCCAGAAGGGTCCAAGTTGGTCCCCCAAATCCTCTTGATCTCCAGAATCCCCCGGGGTTCGCGAAACCACGGGTCCCTCGAATCCCACGGGTCCCACGAGTACCCCCTTCCCTGGGTGACCTTGTCTCAACCAACCTCGATATATAATGAAAACCTATGCAAAATTTATCATCATGAAAAAAGGGCAGAGAAAAATAATAGAGGCCATGAAAGAAGAAATACTCAAATAAAGTGTTAATGATCTATAAAATGTATAATCAACCATCCACCCCAATCTTGGGTCTCAAAAGAGCCCGATGAATCCCGGTGGTTAACCGAAGTCCCCCGGGTTCTCTCGAGCTCCCCGGGTCCGCCGAGACCTCTCGTCTCACCTCATCTCGGCTTGTCTCGATCATTTCGGCCAGTCTCGGCTCGTCTCGACCAACTCGACTCGCCTAAACATGCCTCGACGTGGCTCTCCCCTTCTGCGCTAGTAATCATGTGGACTGCAATAACTAAATTTTTCACTGAAGCATTTTAGGATGGGAGTGTGGCAGCAGAGGTACTTCGGGTCCCAAAAGAGCCCGACGAATTCCGGACCCAAGTCCCCCGAGCTCCCCGGGTCCCCTCGTTTCTGTTCATCTCGGCTTGCCTCGAATCATTTCGGCCAGTCTCGGCTCGTCGCGACCACTAAACTCAACTCGCCCCAACATGTTTCGACCCTCGCCCTCTGTGCCAGTAATCCGCGGGCTGTTGGGAAAGGGAAGCAGGTGTCCCAGGGTTCAGAGGGGCCTCAAGCGGGTCCCAAAGTATTTCAAGGGGGACCCAAAGGGTCTAAAGGGGTCCCAAAAAGCCTCGGAAGGATCCAAAAGGGCCCCCCAAATCCTCCTGGTCTTCCAAGTCCCCCGGGTTACCGTAACCCCCGGGCGCCTCGAGTCCTGCGGGTCCCACGGGTACCTAGTCTCAACCAGCCTCGGCTCGTCTAGACTCGTTGCCTCGCCAGTCGACTCGTCTCCACTCGCCTCAACCTGAATTGGACCCCTCCACGCACAGTCCAATTCAAGACTTTCTCTTTAAGATCAACAACAACATAATTTCACCATTTAGCCATCAAAACGCCAAGCTGTGCTTGGACATTTATTAGGCGCCCGGGAGAGCGCAAATCCTCCCACCATAGGTTGGACTAGGCTAACTAACACCCCGCATAGTCTACCTAGGGCCCCTGCGGGCGTCTAACGATACATAATTATATAACTAATCAAAATTGATCACCATGAAAAAGGGTCGAGATAAATAATAGAGCCCACGAAATAAGAAAAAATAAAATACTAAAATAAAATGTTAATGATCTATATAGTAGTAGCAGTAGTTGCTTCTATTTTCCACAGGAGTCCCAACGCGAAGTTAATGCAGACTCCCCCATAGGGCAATTGAAGAGTGGCAAAGAAGGTGCAGAGTAGATTGAGAAAATTCAACTTAGATTCCGAGTAGGTTCAACGTAGACTCAGAGTAGGTTCAACGTAGATTCAGAGTAGGTCTAACGTAGATTCAGAGTGGGTCTAAAGTAGATACGGAGTAGGTTTAACGTAGATTTTGAAAAAGGGAGCAAAGGTTCAAGGATTCATAGGGGCCTCAAGTGGGTCCTACAGTTTCTCAAGAGAGTCCCGAAGGGTCTCAAGGGTGTTCCAAAGGGCCTCAGAAGGGTCCAAGTGGAACCCCCCAACTCCTCCTGGTCTTCCAAGTCCCACGGGGTCCTGAAAACCAGAGTCCCCAGAGTCCCACGGGTTCCACGTGTACCCCCTGGGTCACCTTGTCTCGACCAGCCCCGATATATATAATATTAAATGCAGAATTTATCACTATGGAAAAGGGTAGAGAAAAATAATAGAGCCTACGAAATAAGAAATACTAAAATAAAGTGTTAATGATCTATAAAATGAATAATTACCCATCCACCCCAAACTAATGTGCAACTGCATCTTGATCCTGTATCCAGCACATCACTGATAGCACCTAAGGGACTTACCTGTGCTGCTTCACAGCAGCAAGTGAAGCGTGAAGAGAGGGAGGAAGCGAAGCAGAAATAGAAATATCTTAGGGGAAGAGCGAAGCGATGGTTGTAACACGGAATGAAGGTCTTGAACTACGTTCGAATGGTGATATCATTAATTGAGTTAGAAAAGGTTGTAAGTGAAAGAAGTCGAGATAGAAGAGTAGAGGGTAAATAAGTTGAATCGCATACGACTTCAAAGGGATTATCAAGCAGTTCCCAGTGTTGGTGAACTACGACCATAAGCGCTGCTGTCACGAGGGTCGAATGGTGAGAGGCTTTGGTTTGCCACGCAACACGCTCCTATAGGGAACTAAGGGTTGCAGGTTCGAGCTCGCCTGACAATGACCGAGACGTGCTCGTCGGTCACTCAATGAACGAGACCTGACCCTACAGCAGTGGATAAGACCACATGCCTAAGATGAGGGGATCGTCACTAGCCATTGCACGACCAGGAATCTACTACTTTTTATGCTCGAATTTAGGGTAACTCTTTATTTTATTGTATTATTCAATACTTTGCCAATGATGTACTTCATGTCACGATAGGTTTAAAAGTATTAGCTTAGATTACAACTTTTTTTTTTAATTCCTAAAACAATCTCAACTCGTACTTCACAATATATCCATTTCACTGCAGAGCTCCACATGAACATTTAAATCGCATAGCGTGAGCCATGCAGGAACCTCAGAGGCAACAAACAAAGCGATATAGATAGGTAACGACATAATAAGTCGTGCAAACTTCACACCCGTCGGAGGAGACACAATTTTTGTCAGTGTTACAACGGACGGGCAAACGTACATTTTATGTAATGGCATTAGAGTAAGAAACCCTTTCGATGGATGAATGGCACATGATTCTGCTAATAAACAACGACACTGCAAACCAGTAGGGCGTACAGCAATGACGATCAAGGGGGAAAACAGCTCTGCTTTCATCCAAGTTTCGTTTGTAGACTCGCATAAACATGAAACAGAAGGACGGAGCTTTACGGTGCAATTTAGAAATGCGTCCACTTTCGTTCCGGATCGTTAATGAGCTATGACGGTCACTGGTCATAACTAGCAGTCATTGGAAAAATTAACTCACGTGTCATAATTGTCATGCGTTTTGATTAAAGGTCACGTATCATGATTAGAAGTCACGTGGCCGAATTGAAAATCACGTGGCCGAATGTAAAGTAACGTGGCCGAATGGAAAGTATCTTGTCCGAATTTAAATACTACTGTAAATAATATTTCGCTCCATGTAATCCGAACCGGCGGCCCCTAGAGATAAGCTGTGACGACTTCAAATTGAACTCACGTTTTCGTTAATTCAAATAGCGTAGTTGATAATGAAGTTTTATGTCTCATGTTTAAGAATTTATTTCTTTTCTAAAAATTTAAAACCCATTTCCAGACGATGGAAATGAACGATTTAATAATAATAATAATGATGATAATATCTTACTTAACAGTCACTGCCATTATTACAAATTGCATGTTAAAAGTCATGTGTTATATTTAAAGCCACGTTTCATGTTAGAAGTCACGTGATGGGATTATAAGTCATGTAGCATGATTAAAAGTCATGTAGCATGATTAAAAGTCACGCATCATAATTAAAAGTCACGCATCATGATTAAAAGTCACGCATCATTATTAAAAGTCAGGCATCATGATTGAAAGTTGCGCATGGTTTATGAGTAACGTGGCTGAATTAAATGCAGCGAGTCATATTTGAAAAATGAGTCGTAATTAAAAGTCAACCGACAGCATTAACGGCCCCATATCTTAATTAACACCAATGCCATTGCGATGCCTTTAGGTTTGATGTCTTGCGGACACGACAGGCATGACCCAATGCACTTAGCTTCTCTACTGAGCCCATGAACGTGCATCAGAAAAGAAAAGGCAGGTTCACCATGGGATGAAAAATTGCTCAGATTATTGACATCACACTAATTGTTCAAGGGGATAGGGTGGGAGCGGGGTAGGTGGAGCAAAGGCCCTTCGGGTTACAAAAGAGCCCGATGGGTCCCGGAGGGTAACTCAATTCCCCCGGGTCCCCCGAGCTCAACAGGTCCCTAGAGTCACCTCGTCTCAGCTAATCTCGGCTTGTCTCGACTCATTTAGGCCAGTTTCGACTCGTCGCGAACTCAACTTGTATCGACATGTTTCGACTGATCTCGACCAGCCTTGACGCAGCTATCTTCCTCTGCGCCGGTAATCCTGCGGACTAATAACTAATTTTTCTACTCAAACATTTCAGGGAGGGAGCGGGGGGCGAGTTGGGGCAGAAGTTCCTTGGGCCCCAAACGAGCCCGATGAGTCCTTGAGGGTAACCAGGGTCCCCCAAGCTCCCCGGATCTCCCGAGTCAGCTCATCTAAGCTCATTTCGGCCGGTCTCGACTCATTTTAGCCGGTCTCGACTCATTTTAGCCGGTCTCGACTCGTCGCATACAACTCGACTCGCCTCAATGTGTATCAACTAATCTCGACACACTTCGACCAGCCTCGACGTGGCTCTCCCTCTCTGTGGGAGTAATTTGTGGACTGTAATAGCTAATTGTTCTACTCAAGCATTTTACATATAGCTATACATTTTCTGTGTACAGGTTTTGCAGCGTGTGGAGGGGGAAGCAGGATTCCCAGGGTTCAGAGAGGCCTCAAGATGGTCCCAAAGTTTTTCAAGGGGTCTGGAAGGATCTCAAGAGTGTCTCAAAGGGCCTCAGAAGTGTACAAGTGGGTCTCCCCAAATCCTCCTGGTCTTCAAATTACCCCGGCTTCCCGAAACCCCGAATCCCGCGAGAACCCCCATTCCGCGGGTCACCTAATCTCAACCAGCCTCGATATATAATAACCAATGCAAAAGTTATCACCATGAAAAAAAAGGCACAGATAAGTAATAGAGGCCACAAAGTAGGAGATAATAAAATACTAAAATAAAGTGTTAATGATCTATAAAATGAATATTCATAGTTAAGTTTTTACGGTTGTATATTTACAGCCAAACGTCTGGGAGAAGTGCAAATGTGTAAATCCATACTATAAAACATACCATCTCGGTGCAGGGATGTCGTAAATTAAACACGAAAATAAAAATAAGGTCTATCTTTGTAACCGATAGTACATAAGGACCAATAATTATTGTTGGTTAACTTACACTAATGTCGTACACAGCGACGTGGATTTCGAAATTTCGAGACGACAGAATTGGCGAAAGTTACCGGTTGTTCAATATCAGTTTGAGGAGGCCATTTAGTGGTGGCTTGGCGTAAAAAAATGTTACTATCAAACAATTGGCGGACACGATTAACCCAAACAAGAACAGTTTCATTAGCGACTGAAAATTCGTTAATAGTTAACCGATAACGAAGAAACAAACTGGACTAGTTCAACTATCAATTCAACATGAAATATTTTAACCATGGCATTGGTCTCTCAATAGTTGCTGAATCAATTCTAGATTAAATATATATTTCTCTATGTATAGCGAAACATTATCCTTCAAACTTTGTTTCTAGTCTTAGGTCGTAGCAAGTTATCATTTGCTGACGTCCTAATAAGGTTAGATTAGGTTAACGATTGAGTTAGTAGCGCTATAGGATGGCAAGTCCATCAGCGGCAGGAAAACAGCAAACAAGGATCCTATGCATGAGATCTACGATCAGGTAGAAAACTTCACGCACGAGAACAGAAAAAACTGAAAAAGGTAAAGGTAAGGGAAGAGAAGTTGCCAGAAGAAAAACTGAAATGCCTCATCTAGATTGTATTCTAAATCAAAACATTAACTGTGAACACCAAGACAAACCGAAATTCCAAGATCACGAAGAGTGTCAATATTAACAGAGCGACAATTAAATCAGTCGGTGGGTTGATCTACCCCAATTAGTTTTGGGGAAACTGCATCCACGAATTCGCAACCATGAATCACTAGTTTAGTCAAACTGAGCAGCTGACAACTGCAGGTCCAATTGATTGACTCCCAGGTAATGTAGGAGTACTGGAGAAAGCTATGTTCAATATCTACGTCAACCTACACCTTGCGTCATTATTTTGCCGACTGAGCCGATTGAGCGGTAAGAATTACTATAACAATTTCAAACTTCGTTTTAACTAATAGTGTGTAAATTATAGATGGCATTTCAATTAGTGAGTTTACTTTGTACACCCCGATGCATTCTCACGAATAAAAAATCTATGCATATTGCAGGAAATTAATAATCGTGTGGATTACTTTTAGGAGTGTTTTTCGTGCAGAAATAAAACTGTATCCATACACAAATGAATAGAACATTTCCCTTATTGCTCATTTGTCTATATTACCTGACAAATTACATACTTAGAATACATAAATTCTGCAATGTCAATCATCAAACTGCCGAAGAACGTTGTTTATAACTAATTTTTTTGTGTATGTGATTAGCAGGAGCCTTGCCGTTGTAAACTTCACAGTGAGTGTTAGGTGTACCTCACATCAGTGAGACTTAAAGAGTCCCGACAGCCATTTGGCGTTAGGAGGCTTTATCATCATCGGTTGTCGGAAGTTACATCCATCATAGTGTTAAAAGTTCCCTCTCATCGGAGAGAGTAAAAATCTCCCTCCATTGAGGGCTAGGAGCCCCTTCCATCATCGAGTGTTACTAGTCCCTCCCATCATTAGGAGTCTATCCTATAATTGAGTGTTAGGAGTTCCTCTCATCGTCGAGTGTTAGGAGTTCCTCTCATCGTCGAGTGTTAAGAGTTCCTCTCATCGTCGAGTGTTAGGAGTTCCTCTCATCGTCGAGTGTTAGGAGTTCCTCTCATCGTCGAGTGTTAGGAGTTCCTCTCATCGTCGAGTGTTAGGAGTTCCTCTCATCGTCGAGTGTTAGGAGTTCCTCTCAGCGTCGAGTGTTAGGAGTTCCTCACAGCGTCGAGTGTTAGGAGTTCCTCACAGCGTCGAGTGTTAGGAGT
>SDVV010007758.1:0-17584 GCA_016164225.1 Gammarus roeselii | reverse complement strand
CACCCTCTTCACCTCTTTCCAGAACATCTTTTTGTTCTCCTCAAAATTCTGGCACAACCGTCTGCCCCACCGGGCATCAGCGTCCCTTTTGGCTCTCCTCACCACCCGCTTCACCTCGCTTTTCCTCTCTTTGTAGCTTTCATAAGCCACCACAGACTTCACCTGCAACCACTTCTCAAACGCTCCTCTTTTCCGTGCCACCGACAGTTTGACCTCCTCGTTCCACCACTCGCAACCTTTCCTTCTGCACCCTGCCCACACAGCGCGCACCACACATCTCAGCAACGCATCCCTTAACGCCTCCCAGTCTTCCTCCACATCTCTGAGGTCCTGTCCTCTCACGTTGTCATATTCTTCCCTCAACACCTGCTGGAACTCCTCGGCTCTACTTCTCATATTCAGTCCACTCACTTCCACTACCTCTCTTCCTCCTCCCACTCGTTTGTTGCCCTTCCACTTCTGCTCCACTCTTAATCTACCTTCCACCAGCAGATGGGCAGACACTCCTCCACCCTCTCCTCTCAACACCCGCACATCCAACAGCCTCCCCACCACTCTCCTCAATATCAGCACAAAATTCATCAGTGCTTTGTCCACCACTGCACCATTCTGCATAAACAAAATTCATATACAAGAATTTTCAAGAAACTTTGTCCAGTTTTTATACAATTAGAATTATTTAAATTAAGATCAATTTAAAATGGAAAACAACTAGTTTTTTGTTTTTATACACTGACAGCAAATGTGTGTTATTTAGCTACAGTACGTCACTCCGCCAGACCTATGAAAACTAATCCAGAATTGTCACATAATGAGACACCGTCGTTCGACTGCAAGTAAAGTATCTACCAATTGCTTAGAGAAGATGCAGCAAACCGTATACGGGGCTGAGCAAGTGGAAGTACGAACACTTCATTGCGTTACACATTAGAACGGACGGACAGAACGACAATGCGGAGTGGGGCTTTGTAAATACGTGCATGAATGATGGATACGAACGACGATTTGCTGGCGATAGCAGTAGCACAGGACAACAACCCAATCACCCTGTGCACGAATAATGGATACGAACGACGATTTGCTGGTAATAGAAGTCGCACGGGACAACAACCCAATCACCCTGTGCATGAATGATGGATACGAACGACGATTTGCTGGTAATAGCAGTCGCACGGGACAACAACCCAATCAACCTGTGCATGAATGATGGATACGAACGACGATTTGCTGGTGATAGCAGTAGCACAGGGCAACAACCCTATCAACCTGTGCATGAATGATGGATACGAACGACGATTTGCTAGCAATAGCAGTCGCACGGGACAACAACCCAATCAACCTGTGCATGAATGATGGATACGAACGACGATTTGCTGGTGATAGCAGTAGCACAGGACAAAAACCCAATCACCCTGGGCATGAATGATGGATACGAACGACGATTTGCAGACGATAGCAGTCGCACGGGACAAAAAACCAATCACCCTGGGCATGAATGATGGATACGAACGACGATTTGCAGACGATAGCAGTCGCACTGGACCACAACCCAATCACCCTGGGCATGAATGACCTCGCCACACAGTAGAAGTGTCTCCACAAACGTTGTGACCCCTCCTCACCTCAGGACGACGTAGACGGTGAAGCGGTCGGTGAAGCTGGCGAGTCCCTCAAAAGCGACGGTGCCGAGCGTGGCGATGAGAAGCGTGCTCGAGCGGCCGTACATGTCGGGCAGCCGGGCGAGTAGCAGCGCGCCCGCCATCACGCCAGTCATCCAGGCGGCCTGCACTTCCGCCACACGCTGCTTGGTGCGGCACACAAGCCCCCACTAGGGAGGGAAGAGGTTAGTAGCAGTTCTTATGGGGGGAGGCAGTGAAGGCTTCGCCGGAGAACGAGGGGTAGTGAAGCTGGTATCATTAAGGGAAGTGGACACACAAGCCCACACTGATTGAAAGGAGTTAGTGCCAGCCATAATAAGGGAGGGATAGTCGAGTTGGTGTAACCATGTAGGGAGGGGGATGTAGCTATTATTAGATTAGAGCCAGTGTTATTACAGGGTGTAGGAATAATTAGGTAGTATCAACAGATGTTTACAAGGAAGAGGCAATTGCTCGGCATTATGAAATCGTCCAAAACAAAGATACGCACGATGACAGCTGTACTTAGTTGTTACTAGCAACAGATGAATTTTGAAAAAAGTCTAAAAAAATATAAAAAATCACCATGATTTATATCGGCATTAAAAAACACACGATTGCGTGGAACCCGACCCACGGCGATGTCACCGAGCGAACCTCGTGCACGATGGACCGGAAGCCCTCATCGTAGATTATCCTGCACCTGCCGGGGTCATTATCGGGACACTGGTCTCTGAGGGGGGCCTCAGTGACCGCGCCCTCTTCTGCTGCCTCTACCGCTGCTGCAGGACTGGTGTCGCCTGATGTTTCACTCTGGAGCTCAGACGGCGACCTCAGTGTTCTTAATTCTGTCTCATCAACTCTGTAGACAGTGGGTTGAGTGTGCAAGGTTTGCTGGAACTCCCTAGATGGGGCAGGTATTGATATTTTTTGTTTTTTTTGCGGCGGTCCTTCGTCCCGTTTGTGCATGGCAGAGGCGGGAGGACTGGCGTCGTGAATAGATACGGATGATATGCCCAGCGTCGACAGATCTGCTGTTGAACGTCCTAAATGGAGCACGTTTGCTGACTGGAGGGAGCTGGAGTCATTGGTGGTTGGGGAGAATACTTTAACTGGCTCCAGGTGGTGGGGCTTGCCCGTGTAGTGGGTGCTCTCAGACTGCGAGATCGGAATGCAGGAGAAGTGAGGCTCCAGACCTGAAAAAATATACTGTATAGAATGTTTATCAGACAACGCTAGGACTAGCGAGCGGGAGAGCGGTCAGATGGAACTGTTAGTGAGCAAGATTGCAGGAGGACACGTGCAACCAAGGAGTATAAGAAAAAACTTTTTATATTCTTTAGGTGCACCAATACCATGAAGCAGTAAGCATTTCCAAGTGCCCTACTTGTTTACCACAGCACTAGCTGATAACCCATTTTGAGAGCACTTAATCAAGACCTCTGATCAAGAAACTGTTACAATTGTGATAAAATCTTGATAGGACTATTGCTGGAAGTCGAACTTTGGACCATGACACCCTGGCCAACCACTGTACCACTGAGCTGGAGAAGATCTCCACTTCAGCAAAGAGTTGAAGTGAAGAAGGTGTCAGGATGCTGAGGACAAACCCGGCCTACAATGCAATGGGAGATTTGTTTTGATCAGAGGTGAAGTGAAGAAGGTGTCATGGTGCTGAGGACGAGTTCGGCCTACAATGCAATGGGAGATTTGTTGTGATCAAAGGTGAAGTGAAGAAGGTGTCATGGTGCAGAGCACAAACCCGTCCTACAATGCAATGGGAGATTTGTTATGCTCAGAGATGAAGTGAAGAAGGTGTGATGGTGCAGAGGACAAACCGGCCTACAATGCAATGGGAGATTTGTTTTGATCAGAGGTGAAGTGAAGAAGGTGTCATGGTGCTGAGGACAAACCCGGCCTACAATGCAATGGGAGATTTGTTATGCTCAGAGGAGAAGTGAAGAAGGTGTCATGGGGCAGAGGAAAACCCGGCCTAAAATGCAATGGGAGATTTGTTATGCTCAGAGGTGAAGTGAAGTCATGGTGCAGAGAACAAGCCCGGCCTACAATGCAATGGGAGATTTGTTGTGCTCAGAGGTGAAGTGAAGAAGGTGTCATGGTGCAAAGGACAAACCCGGCCTACAATGCAATGGGAGATTTGTTATGCTCAGAGATGAAGTGAAGAAGGTGTCATGGTGCAGAGGACAAACATGGCCTACAATGCAATGGGAGATTTGTTGTGATCAGAGGTGAAGTGAAGAAGGTGTCATGGTGCAGAGGACAAACCCGGCCTACAATGCAATGGGAGATTTGTTATGATCAGAGGTGAAGTGAAGAAGGTGTCATGGTGCAGAGGACAAACCCGGCCTACAATGCAATGGGAGATTTGTTGTGCTCAGAGGTGAAGTGAAGAAGGTATCATGGTGCAGAGGACAAACCTGGCCTACAATGCAATGGGAGATTTGTTGTGCTCAGAGGCAAAGTGAAGAAGGTGTCATGGTGCAGAGGACAAACCCGGCCTACAATGCAATGGGAGATTTGTTATGCTCATAGGCAAAGTGAAGAAGGTGTCATGGGGCAGAGAACAAACCTGGCCTACAATGCAATGGGAGATTTGTTACTGCACACATGTAAAAATAAAAGATATTCAGAAGTAAGATGGACCACAAGTAGTGTTGTGATACTCTTTGCAGATGATGAACTTCGAAATATAGCATCAAAGGGATGAGTTTGAGGATAATTTTTTTTAACAGACAGTTTGCCGAATATAACAGAACAGTTATAATTTAATGGGTGGGTGACTTCATGGCAATCACTGATATAAACATCAACTAGTCTCTTTATAACCAATGCCCTAACCAAAATAGATTATTTCAGGCATCAGTGGCTCTATAAAGTTCCTAAAGATTAGTTCCTAAAGATTAGTCTTTGTTCAGCAAGTGAAAGCTAACAAAATAAAGATGAACTTAAATATGGTTCGGTGGCCCCGCTCACCCGTGAAAATGTTGAGCACCATGTGTGAGGCCACGAAGAAGGTCAGGACAGACACGATGGCCATGTAGAGCAAGTGGCCGCGGCCCAGGTGGCCGATGATATCAAACACCTCATCTGTGGTGAGGGCCTTCATGGCTACGAAGCAAGGAGGGAGGAGTCGGCATGCGAAGGGAAAAGGACGGTGAAGGGGGCTCGTAACACTGACGGGGACTGGGTGGTGTTCGACGAAAACGTGTCGTCAAGATGCCCGGTTTGGGTGACAAAAATCTATTTAAAAACTAATTTGTCAATTAGTCATACGCATTTTTTAATGACTTGCATAGCCTTCAAGACTATACTCTTTCCAGGAACCGAGAACCTGGTGGAGAAGAGGTCGGCAACTCTTCGTAGCTTAATTATATTCGGCGGACTAGATTTGAATTCCTATATGCTCCGGTAGAGGTGCCCGCGCAGTTCTATCAGTGACAGCAGCTGGAGAGGAAGGAAAAAAAATGCTCACAAGGTATATGGTCCCGCGCAGAAAGTATTCTCGTAATCATGCCAACCTCATGGGAGACAGGAAAGGAATTAAAGCACTAATAAAACAGGCATTAAATCCCCTGAACACTGATCGCACTTGCAAAGTGGCACTAATTGGAAGTTCCAACTCAGGACACAAGTGGAAAACTCCCAAGTGCAACCATTTGCTCACATATGAAAGCAACTACAATAATTATGGTCCAATGCGACTGAAAAATACAAACAATGCAAAAACCGCATTTAAATCGAGTCAAGTCATCGAGAAATAACAGGTAATGGAGGTGACTGTTGCCGTCCGCATTAATTTAAGAAAAGTTATAAACGCTCATATCGGGAAATTGTGTGCGCCAAAGAAAGCAAAAGAACATAACGAAGCCTTCAGTGCACTGGAAGGCATCAATGAAAAACATCTCTCTAATCACAAAAATAAAAAAGGCTACATAGATCGACACAAAATCCGCGTTCGAAGTCCCGAAAAATAAATATCAATGCAATTAACAGGAAGTTGTTGTCTAACGAGAGCAACGCGTCAGTCAGGAGATGGTGAGCTCTTTTTCAGTAACGCCAGTGGCCGAAATCTCGAAACTCTCAACGTGGTCACCTTGACGCACAGCAGTGGCCACAACTGTACCCATTTTTCTGCCTAGCCCTTCAAATGGGGATGGAAATGCTTTTGGCGTCGATGGAATTTTTGCCTTAAAAATCATTGGCGGTGGTGGTACAATTACATGGACATTTTTCCAATACTCAAACAGGAAATGTTGCATTGATTCAATAAACTCCATCGTAACTAAAGGGTCTTAAAGGACCAGTGTCCTTTACTGATACAGCAAAACTTTGATAGCAATTAACAAACCATTTCCATAAAATCAGAACCTGAAGTTGAAGGTTTACAGTGACACACGCCTTCAACTTCAAATCAGCACCTGAAGTTGAAGGTTTATAATGACACACGCCTTCAACTTTCAATCAGCACCTGAAGTTGAAGGTTTATAATGACACACACCTTCAACTTCCTTCAATCAGCACCTGAAGTTGAAGGTTTATAATGACACACGTCTTCGACTTCATGAAGTAATATCACAAGAGCAGGTTATCCAATCAACCACATGTTATTACAGTAACACGATGATGCACTTACAATTAAATAATTTATTTTAGCAAGAAACAAGTTCTTTAATTTGATTTGAGCCTCATTCCCACCAGAGCCTCAACAGTCATAGAAGGCTCCTTCGTAGGGAACACTAATCTTTCAAGTCCCGCATCCACTGGAGGGCTGGCTCCAACAGTTGAACTGAAAAAGATATCTTCGGACAGGTCGGGAACGGCGCTACCGTTGGTGTAAGCCGTCAATGGTCAGATATTTGGATCATCGCAATAGGCGCGTCATTGATGATTCAACGGTTACGTCTGGTTTTGCAAATCTCAGTTCAATTATAACCGCACATACGAGGTCGCAGTAGCGGTCGACGGCAAATTATCAAAAGGTGTCTCGCAATTAAACTTTGGGCACGCAAGACTGTGGAGGCTGGCTAATTGGCGCGACGCGCTAAAGCTCTAACGTCGCGTTGCTACACTGCCACAAATTGCAGGGTAACTTTGGGCACGCAAGACTGTGAAGGCCGGCTAATTGGCGCGGCGCGCTAAAGCTCTAACGTCGCGTTGCTAGGCTGCCACAAATTGGAGGGTAACTTTGGGCACGCAAGACTGCGGAGGCTGGCTGAAGGACGCCTAAGCTCTAACGTCACTTAACTAGACTACAACAAGTTGCAGGGTAACTTTGTTTCTAAACAACATTGACATTGCCCTTATTAAATTGATAAGCCATAATTAGTCATACATTTGATACGAATTTGCTATCAAAATGTATCTAATCTTCATTCTTAACGAAGGTTTCAACTAACCAGGAACCCATCAGCCCGCCTACCTGTAATAGTTTTAGAAAGATTTGATTCGACTTGATCCTAAGTTCCACCAGAGACTCAACACGAGTCATAATAGTCTCCCCCGTAGGGCTTGATGATAATGGATTCCAGTAGGCTCGCACGCCTCAGTATGCGAAAAAAACAACGCATTTAAACTTCGAAAAAATTCAAATTTTAGCAATGTCAGCAAGCTGGTGCGCATAAGAAAAACGCTTAGACGAAACGGACTTCCACTTCCAATCATTTAGAACTTCAAGAGTAATATGTACGCACCTTAGTGCGTACAGGTAGCATCGTCAAGACTAGTACAGGGTTTACGGCTACACGGACAAATTCAGCTCCAACAGCAACGCAACACAATGTTTACAGCTACGCGGTCTAGTTAAGTAGAGGTGCAATCTAGATACTCAGAACTCCAAGAGTGTTATGCACGCGCACCAGTACGCACAGATAGTATCGTTGATTGGTACAAGGTCTATGGCTTCAGGGATTAGATCAACACCAACCACAATGCGTCACAGGGTTTATAGCTACGCAGTCCAGGTCAACCCCAGAAACTGCATATGGTCCGTGCACGCGCGAGCGAGCACAGATTGAAGAAAAAACACCTGTTCATAAAATCACAAGCAGAAACTCCCGCACAAATTCACTAGTATTATATATTATACATGACAAAAATGTGGATCGTGAAGCAAGTAAGGGCAGTTCGTCACGGACAGTAAACTGCTTGGATTATTGATTTTGCACTCAATGTTCAAGAGAGTCGGGTGGGGGGGCAGAGGCCCCTTGGGTCCCAATAGAGCCCGACGAATCCGGAGGGTAACCAAAGTCCCCCCGGGTCTTCCCGAGCTCCCCGGGTCCCTCGAGACCCCTCATCTCTCGGCTTGTCTCGAATCATTTTGGCCAGTCTCGGCTCGTCGCGACCGACTCTATTCGCCTCAACATGTTTCGACTGATCTCGACGCACCTCGACCAGCCTCGACGCGACCCTTGCCCTCTGCACCAGTAATCCGCGGACTGTAATGGTTAATTGTTCTACTCAAGCATTTCAGAGGGGCCTCAAGCGGGTCCCAAAGGGTCTCAAGGACCCCGGAAGGGTCCAGGTGGGTCCCCCCAAATCCTCATGGCCTTCCAAGTCCCCCGGGTTCCGAAACCCCCGGTTCCCCCTAGTTCCGCGGGTCCTACGAGTCCCTCCATTCCCGGGTCACCTAGTCTCAACTAGCCTCGGTTCGTCTCGACTTATCGCCTCACCAGTCGACTCGTGTCCGCTCGCCTCAGACTGCCTCGACTCGCCTCGTCCCCTGTGGGAAACATTTCTCATACCCAGCCAACTAAGACATTCCATTTGTATAAACGTGTGTGCGGTTCATAGTAATGTGTCCTGCGTGCAGCGGTGTTTATAGGCATTCCTGGGCCAGATGAAAGGCGTATGACCACACTCGACCCTCACACCCTCTCTCGCCTTGTCCTTCTTTTCGCTTGCCGACGCTGCATGCTTCTTAAATAGCTTGATAGGCAATAAATAGGAATGAAGTAAAACATATAAGAAATGATCGATGGTAAATCACTTCATATGATATAATGTAAATTATAGTATAATGCATAAGTCAAGTACATGTCAGAAAGCTTCCCGTTGGTCAAAAGGTAAACAAAGTACATGGCAACCGCTGGAGGAGGTTGTCGTGCTCTGTTTCTCCCACTGCAGGAAAAATAGGCCAGTTGATTTTCTCTGTTGTAGGGAGCAGACCTGTAGCTCAGTGAAGTTTCCTAAAACAGGATGAGGAGATACCAACCGGGAAGATACCAGCAATGTGACGCTAAGTTTTAGATTAAGACTCAACGACTAGTTCGTATAGTGACGTAGTGATAGTTATAGACTAACCTACTACTCGAGGATAGGGAATTAAGCTAGTTATTTCTAGAAAATAGAGACCCTGATGACTTAGCAACTGTGACGAGGATTTTTCCACTCAAAGATGGCCGCGCTCACTTAACCATAAAATAAGGTAAACGTCTTGGAATAATGCAATTAAACGATTAATAGGTACGGTGTGAATTCTGTTGTTCCTATTATAATCCAGTCTCAGAAGATGGTAAAGTTGAAGATTTAAAATAAATATAAGGAAGTTAATTCCAAACGGTTGGGTAAAAATAAAATGCTAAAATAAATCCTGACCACATCTCCTCCACGCACAGTGCCATTCAAGACTTTCACTCTCCAAGATCAACATCAACATTATTTCACCATTTAGCCATCAAAACGCCTAGCTGTGCGGACATTTATATGGCGCCCGGGAGAGCGCAAATTCTCCCACCGTAGGTTGGACTAGACTAACTAACACACCGCATAGTCCACCTAGGGCCCCTGCGGGCGTTTAACGTTACATAATTACATGACTAATCCAAAATTGATCACCACAAAAAAAATGGCACATATAAATAATAGAGCCCATGAAATTAGAAATACTAAAATAAAGTGTTAATGATCAATAAAATGAATAATCATCCATCCACCCCAAATAACTTCATGAGTAATATATACGCACGCCAGTGCGCATGGATAGTATCGTCGAAATTGGTACAAGGTCTACGGCTCCACGGATCAGATCAACTCCAACAGCTAAGCATCACAAAGTTTATAGCCACGCGGTCTAGGTCAACTACAGAAAACCTCCGAAACACAAATTTCCCAGCTACGCGGGTCAAGTCGGTTACAGAAATTTCATATGGGGCCGTGAATGCGCCAGCGAGCACAAACTGAAACAATAACTATTCACAAAATCAGACATGAACTCTCGCACAATTGCCCTTGCATTACTTCAGATGACAAATGAGCGGATCGTGAGAAGGAAAGGGCAGCTTCATCGTGGGCTTAACAACTGCTCAAATTATTAACATCGCACATATTGTTTAAAGGGATTGGATGAGAGCTAGGTTGGCGGGGCAGAGGTCCCTTGGGTCCCAAAAGAGCCCGATGGGTCCCGGAGGGTAATCGAAGTCCCCCTACTTCCTCGGGTACCCTCGTCTCAGCACATCACGGCTTTGTCTAGACTCATTTCGGCCAGTCTCAACTCGTCGCGCTCAACTTGACTTGTCTCGACATGTTTCGAACTACGCACCTCGACCAGCCTTGACCCGGTTCTCCCCCTCTGCGCCGGTGATCCTGTGGACAGTAATAACTAATCTTTCTACTCAAGCATTCCAGGGTGGCAGAGGTCCCTCGGGTCCCAAATGAGCCCGATTAGTCCCGGAGGGACATTCAAGTCCCCCGGGTCCCCTCGTCTCGGCTCATCTAGGCTCGTCTCGAATCATATCGGCCGGTCTCGACTCGTCGCACCCAACTCCACTCGCCTCAACGTGTTTCGACTGATCTCGACGCGGCTCTCCCCCTCTGTGCCAGTAATCCGTGGACTGTAATTGCAAATTGTTCTACACTAGCATTTTACATTGATACATTCGTCTGCGTATAGGTCTTACAGCGTGCGGAGGGGGACGCAAGGGTTCCAGGGTTCACCGGTCTGTCTCTAGTTTTAGGGTGAAGAGTCTGTGCATTTATCATTAGAAGTGGGATGGAGGCACACGCGGAAGTCGCGAGTACCTTAATTTGTTAATACCTTATCAGGTCATTGAGCTGTAGGAGCACAGGTGCAAGATATAACTCTAGTTTTGTTGCGACGTTCGTCAATTGTACTGGAAACAGCAGAACTGAACTTAGTCTCCGCCTCGAGAAAGCAAGTCAATTTGTTAGGGATATTTTATGTCAATTTGCTGGGGGTATTTTATGTTAGGGGTATTTTATGTGTGGTTGGTAAGTTGTACGGGAGAGTGCTGATCAAAAAGGTTAGACTCTGTACGGACTGCGCAATTGAAGAGGAACAGTGTGAATTTAGGAGTGGTAGAGGGTGTGCTGATCAGATTTTTGCAGTGGGACAGGTCTGAGAGAAGTACCTTGCAAAGGACAAGGATGTGTTCTGGGCCTTCATGGATCTGAGAAGGCATACGACAGGATTGACAGGGAAGCGCTGTGGAGGGTGTGGCGTTTGTATGGAGTGGGCGGACGTCTGTTGAAAGCAGTGCAGAATTTCTATGCTGGCAGCCGAGCACGTGTCAGAGTGGGAAGCGAGGTGTAAGTGGTTGGTTAACAGTGAAAGTGGGACTGAGACAAGGCTGTGTGATGTCTCCCTAGCTGTTCAACCTCTATATGGATGGA
Organism: Gammarus roeselii; assembly: GCA_016164225.1. NCBI lineage: Eukaryota > Metazoa > Arthropoda > Malacostraca > Amphipoda > Gammaridae > Gammarus > Gammarus roeselii. The sequence goes on along the minus strand of SDVV010007758.1, from coordinate 6,299 downwards.
GTGGTCAGGGAGGTGAACGCGAGTGTGCTGGGTCAAGGCTTGGAACTGTTGAAAGCCAACGGGCGGAGTTGGCAGTTGAGCCAGTTGCTATTTGCTGATGATACGGCCCTGGTTGCGGATTCAGAGGACAAGCTATGTAGGCTAGTGTCAGAGTTTGGTAGAGTGTGTGAGAGGAAGAAGCTTCGAGTGAACGTGGGTAAGATTAAAGTAATGAGATGCTCGAGGACTGTCGATGCGAGCAAAATTAGGTCCCCCTTAATGGAGAGCTCTAGGAGGAAGTTCAGTGTTTTAAGTATCTGGAGATAACTGAACTCATGGAAACTGAAGTGAAGGCGCGATTGAAGGAGGGGTGTTAAGTGTTGGGTTGAGAGCAGACGAGAGAATAAGGTTGAATGATTTCGAGATTTTTGTTGAGCATGGCTGGAGTAACGCTGAGAGACCGGATCACCAATGACGTGGTTCGAATCAGAACAGGGATGGTGAAGAAGTTGAAGGACAGAGTGGATTTGCGTGTTCTGAGATGGTTCGGGCACATGGAAAGGATGGACGAAGGGAGATTAGTGAAAAGGGTGATGAATGCGGAGGCGAGTGGTCGCAGGTTTAGAGGTAGACCGAAGTTTGAGTGGATTGATGGTGTGAAGCAGGCGTTAGGAAGGAGAGACGTGGATGCGGAAGTAGCGAGGGAGCCTGCAATGAACAGGCGCAGGCGTGAGTGGAGAATGGTTGATTTTGACGCTGCTCTGATGTGCTTTCCCGCCCTTGGCATCACGTTGTCGATATGGTCGTGGGTGGGAGGAGCTCGGCCATTATGACGCGCCGGGGGTAAACCAGTGAAAACTGTCGGGCCCCGCTGCTGACAACGGATCCTCGGACTGTACTCGTGACCCGGAGTGAATGTTGCGGGGTTACCGACCTGACCCTTTAGAACAAAAGGGCTAAGTTGTGTGAGTGTGAGCGTATGAGGGTGTGAGGTGCCCCTTGCCGTCAGCCACCTCCCTTTCTAGGGGATGCAGCCTTGTATCTGTATCTGATTTTGTACTTCAAGCTCGCTTGTTGTCAACTTTATGATGCGACCGCTGTATACGCCATCTGCAGCCAAAATAGGATTATTTCTATTTGTGGGAGCTTTTTTCATGAGTAAGAATTTTATGATTTTTTGGGACTCCTTGTTTTTAACACTTCAGAGGGGTTGCAATCCCAATTGTTTTTCTGTTTTTAAGATGAATGGCTCATCTCCACCGGAGCCACAATGCGAGTCATCACAAGAATCGATTCTGTCATCGATTCTAGTGCGTTCGCTTTCTTCGTGTGCAAAATCAACGACTTCTTGTGTCATAATGAAATGATTTAAACATTTTAGCTGTGGTGCGTAAAGTAACGCCAAGGGTTTGAACGCAGCTACATAATCAGATTATCGTTTCTGCATTGTTGAGTGGAGACCACCCACCTGCACCGATGTTTGGGTTTAACACTGCTTTGTACAGTCTAGCATGTTTTCCGATAGTGATTAGCTTTTCCCGGTAGGTTAGGCGATTGAGTAAGCTTTGTAGGTTGCAAGGGGGATTTAGGATTGTTCGTCTGGCTGCCGTGAATGCATCAATAAGTTTTCTACACTGGTTGCCATCTAGTATCACCAAGGACATGGTGGCGCGTCCGGTCCCATGTCTACGTATATTCGGTATAAATGGGTTACCCATGTATTTGCCGTGCACAAGCGGTTGATGAACACTTGGTCTCTTCTGCTGAAGAACCTCGTTTCCCATTGATGGTCGGTTCCTGCCGTTAGTCATCCGGTTTTCATCAGGGGTCTGGGTGACAGATGGTAGAACCTCTATCTCGATATGGACTATTAACTATCAACATCTATTTAATTTGGAGGTCACCTTGATCTGTTTCGGCAAGTTTGTACTCACGTTACAACAAACAAATATGGGGTAAAGGATCATGCAGTTTCATGTCATAGCACAGGCAAGGGACGAACCTGGGGTTTTATGTGGACCAGTTATCGGTTGGTGCGGAATACAAGAATTGCTCTTCTCCACTTCTGTTGGAAACTCTGGTTTTCTATTCTCACTGTTCTACTGAAAGCATTTTCTGTCCGCTTCGTGAATTGGACAAGTCGACTTAGTTCCACCGGAACGTAGACGAGTCGAATCTGTTCCACCGGAAGATTAAACGGAAAAGCCCACGCAGTGAAAAAAAACTCCACGAAGCGTGCAAAACTGCTTCGTCCAAGGTAGGTCTTCCACAAGCGATCAGTTGCCATGTCTCAATGCTTGGCAACCCTAGTTTAGTAGCACATTGAGTAGGTTGTTAAGATGACCAAGATCAGATAAGAGAGTCCATCTCCATCAGTTCTGACGTGTCTTAGTGCAGGGTGACCAAGTAGTTTTGAAGTGTGCAATGACGGCCTAGCATTTCCTACTGCAGTAACGTCAGGACATTTTAGAGCTGACTCGGGAGCCCGGGGGAACGTGTCACCTTCCCCTAGTAGGATTGAAGCTCCTACTCCCTGCGGGGTGCAACCGTCATATATATAAATATCATTCCTTTTCGAAACCGTAGACCCGACATTAATGATGTAACAGAAATTCGGTGTTGGACAACTCAATTAAGTTGTGACCTCACAGTATAGGTCACAGTAGTGAGACCAAGAGCAAATAATTTAAAAGAGGATTGGCAATTAAGCCTCGGAAGCGCAGGAAGTCGGGGCCGAAAAGCTCCCACAACAGAAACATACAGAAAATGAAGAAAAGCTTAACAACGGGGTTCCAACGCATGATGTATGCCATCACACAGGAAACAACGCGCATGAAAACAATAATGAGGGAAAGATGCTGCTTCTATGATCAAGTCTAACACTTGGCGCGACGCAGGAACTGTCAAATAGAGCATTCAGAGAGCACAAACAAATCCACAAGCATACGTATAACAATACCGAACAACTCGACTTTAAGTTCGATCTATTTCCCCAACGGGCTGTATACCTATAAGCTCGATACGGCTAGCAGGTAAAAGCCAAACTTCCTGGGAAGCTCAAGAAGGCCGTGAAGGAAAAGTTCTCGCAGAAGTGTCTGACGTGATATAGATACAGACACTAGGCCGCATCCCCCAGAAAGGGGAGTCGTAATAGAGGGCGCATTTAAACAATAACTTGATTCTGATATAATTAGGCCAGAAATATATTAATGAACCACATCACTATGGTATTGGTGGCTAACGCAGAAATAAGTCTATAGTCACATGGCTCTTTATTGCTTTTTCAGTGGCAGATAACACAGGTACCGTAGCGAACAAAAATTCGTTTATGGTTAGTCTGTTACCGAAAAAACAAATTCAATTATCCCCACGCGGAATTTAACTTCATCTAGAAAATTTCTCACGGAACAATGTGTGGACAAAGCCTCTTAATGGGTAATATTAATCAAATTTCCAATAAGTTCAAATAAAGAGCGGAAAATATACATTGAAGATTTCACTTAGTTTTAAATCATAAACGAATTTTTGCTCGCTACTGTACATAAAGCTAGTAGGTTATAATCTCATTTTCTCAAAGGAATTGGAAAACCAATGCAAAAATTAGGCGAGATCCATTCGAAACGTATGAAGATAATGAAACGCCTACATCATAAAACTCTTTATTATAAAATTCGTTCGTCATGTGTGCATAATACATGTACTTTACGAATGTGATAGCTATAGCACCACAATACAAGAAAAAATAAAGGATTTCACGTATTGTAATCATTATAAATAAATATCTTTCTGGATTAGGAAAGCGCACGCACCAGTAGAAACGAGGGATATCACTATTGAAGTCGATCATTATTGTGATGTGAAACCTTTGTAGCTACACCCTCAGTTTGTTTGTGATGAAAAATATCCCATGCGAGAAAACCTTCCTCGACACATTTCAGACGCGACTATCCAAAGGTGAAAATATTTATAAAGATTCTGAGACGAATTGTTCAAATTAGACACGAATAGCTACATTGAAAGATTAAGAAGTTTTCTGACCAACCCAAATTTGGTGGTCAACCACTGCAATGTGAAAGGACACTGAAAATTGAAATAATAGAGTAAGGAGTGTGGCTTCACCAAAGTGACTTAGATATTGATTACACTATTAGAATCTCTACTAAATATGTTAAATTTATATGATTTAATGCCAATAAATCTTATAATATAAGACTGCTAAAGAGAGGGCGGATCTAACCAGTCATCCGCGCACTACTTCATAACAGGGCAGCTACTGAGGGAAGCATTTTCTCTAAAGATAAGAGTTAGCAAACTGGACTGGTTTATTGAGATATAACGCCTTTTCATGTAAACCAAGTAGCTGCAGGCTACAAGTTAATAGAACCAACAAAATAGGCGTATATTGAACGGGTGTTTTTTTCAATAGAAAGAAATAGCAAAACTAAGGCTTGTCTGTTCGTTTCGTTTACAAATACCAGGAACAAACCCAGAATTAATAAAAAAAATCGCGTTTCTGCTCGTGGCCCACAAGCAACAATTGTTGACTAATAATGAACTTTGATGCATCCACAACTGTTGGTCGCTTCTACATAGCTACATACAGTGAACATTTCCTCATACTATCTACAACATGATAGCTAATCCAACGTTTCGAAATGATAGTATGCAACATCAAAGTAACTGAAAATTAAATATCTTTCCTTAAAAAGCATCGCTAGAAAATATATTACTGGGGCCACTGTTACAATAAAGTGGCAATTGGATCACATGCACCATAATATGAATGAATTCCTTGTTGCAGCGCTTTGAGTTCAAATTCCCGACGATGAATTGTGTCTTCCTTTGTAAACACAGTCGTTTCCTCCTGTTTGTAGGAGGAATATGTAGCTATGTGTATACATAAATTCGTACAATCTCGTTCCAAGACGATGGCATCAAAATGCGAAAATCATATATATCTCACTATGATACGTACGTTGATGTATACGAGTCGAGCACCGCCAACAAATATCATCAGCAGCTTAACCTTTGATGATGACAAGGAAGGGACTGAAGGTGATAGTCGAGGATTAGTCCAGTTGAAAGTAAATTTTAGGTGAGAGGCAAAAAATAAAAGCTACGTAGAAGGGACACAAATGGCAGGTCAAGATTTGCATTGCGGCTCGATTCTATGAGTAATAATTCCTTATCGAAGGTCAATAATAGTTACCATATTGGGAGGTGTACAAACAGACCAAGGGCGGGAAAAGAAGAGACTGTTACATGGCTTCATTTTAAAGGTAGCGGTGCACACCAAAACCGACCAGCAGAGGTCATTATTAGCGCACCAGCTCGCAAGGAAAACAAAGGTCATAATTACTGTCCCCGCTCGTAAAGGTCATTGTAGGGGCCTCAGTTTACAAGGGCAACAAATGTCATTATAGGTGCCTCAGTTTGCGCCCTCAACAAAACTCAAATCTGATCACCACCAACAACAAACCTAATTTTGAGTAATGTGTCATTGCAAGTACAAATGACTTTCGATGTTGACAACGCAGTTTGCCAAGCAGAACAACACGACCATTCACAATCACAATGAGAGCTGGCTTACTGGCACAGGTGTCACTAATGGTGGCCTCGCGGCGTTTGTGTTTGATTGATTTTAGCTAATGCAAATACGTAGAAAAATAATTGTCAAACGCTCGATAGTAAATTTCGCAACAGAAATCGGAAGACAGAAAATTAAACGTTCCAACACTATTCATGCACATCATGCCAGAGTAATCATTCATTTTACTACACTAATTAAAACGTATATAGGTAGCAAGCGGAAGATATTTCTCAACTTGAGGGACTAGAGTTAATCAGCCGCGCCCTTCAAAGTTTTACGTGGTAAACCACAAGCTTATTAGCAAACGATGCTCCGAAAACCCGACTTTAAACCGAATTCATGAGTTAGAGCTTCCTCCAAGTGCAATACCAAGGAACTCCTTATAAATGAGGAAAAACTAAATATGTAGCCTCGAATGCCCTAGTTCGAATTAAAACGGTTATGGTTAAGAAGTTGGGAACAGAGTAGATGCACCTGTTCTGTGGTGGTTCGGACACATGGTGAGGATGGATGATGGAAGATCGATGAAACAAGTGATGAAAGCAAAGGTGAGTGGACGTCAGCCTAGAGGTAGACCGAAGTTAAGGTGAATGGATAGCGTAAAACAGGCGTAGGGGGAGGGAAAAGTCAGTATGGAGGTAGCAAGGAAGCGCGCAATGGATAGGCGAGATCGGATGAGTTCTGACGCGGCCTTAAGGAGCCTCGCCCATAGCGCCTCGTTGAGAATAAG
>SDVV010007757.1:0-17584 GCA_016164225.1 Gammarus roeselii | reverse complement strand
GTTGTTCTGGTTGTTTTAGTTGTTCTAGTTGTTATATGTGTTATAGTTGTTTTAGTCGTTATAGTCATTTCAGGTGTTTTAGTTGTTTAGTTGTTTTAGTTGTTATAGTTGTTTCAGTTGTTATAGTTGTTTTAGTTGTTGTTGTTGTTTTAGTTGTTTTAGTTAATTTAGTTGTTTTAGTTGTTTAAGTTGTTTTAGTTGTTCTAGTTGTTTAGTTGTTATAGTTGTTTTAGTTGATGTAGTTGTTTTAGTTGTTTTAGTTGTTTCAGTTGTTTTAGGTGTTTTAGTTGTTATCGTTGTTTAGTTGTTTTAGTTGTATTCGTTGTTTTAGTTGTTTTAGCTGTTATATTTGTTATAGTTGATTTAGTTGTTTTAGTTGTTTTAGTTGTTTAGTTGTTTTAGGTGTTTCTAGTTGTTATCGTTGTTTAGTTGTTCTAGTTGGTTTAGTTGTTTAGGTGTTTTAGTTGTTCAGTTGTTATAGTCGGTTGAAGTTGTTTCAATGTGTAAGTTTTTTAGATGTTTTAGTTGTTTCAGTTGTTGTAGTTGTCATAGTCGTTTTAGTTGTTAAGGGTGTTCTAGATGTTTTAGGTGTTCTAGTTGTTCTAGGTGTTTTAGTTGTTTTCGTTGTCACAGTTGTTTTAGGTATTTATGATGTTGTAGATGTTTTAGTTGTTTAAGGTGTTACAGTTGTTTTAGGTGTTCAGTTGCTTTAGGTGTTTAGTTGTTGAAAGTGTTTTAGTTGTTTAGTTGATATAGTTGATTTAGGTATTTTCATTGTTATAAGTGTTCTAGTTGTTTTAGGTGTTTTAGTTGTTTAGGTGTTTTAGTTGTTTAAGGTGTTCTAGTTATTATAGGTGTTTCATTTATTTGATGTGTTTTAGGTGTTATAGGTGTAATAGTTGTTATAGGTGTTTCAGGTGTCCTATGTGTTTTAATCGTTCTAGGTGTTTAGTTGTTATAGTTGTTTTAGTTGTTTTAGTTGTTATAGTTGTTTTAGTTGTTGTAGTTGTTTTAGTTGTTCTATGTGTTATAGTTTTTTAGTTGTTTTAGGTGTTATAGTTGTTTTAGGTGTTAGTTGATATAGGTGTTTAAGGTGTTTTTTAGTTTTTTTCTTGTTATTTGTGTTTCAGTTGTTTGATGTGTTCTACGAGTTGTAGGTAATTTATGTGTTTTTGGTGTTACAGGTGTTATAGGTGTTTTAGGTGTTTTAGGTGTTAAGGTTGTTGTAGGTGTTTTAGTTGTTCTAGTTGTTGTAGTTGTTTTAGTTGTTCTATGTGTTAGAGTTGTTTTGGATGTTATAGTTGTTTTAGTTTTTTTAAGTGTTATAGTTGTTATAGGTGTTTAGTTGTTTTAGGTGTTTTAGGTGTTTTAAGTGTTATAGTTCATATAGGTGTTTTAGTTGTTATAGATGTTTCAGTTGTTTCAAGTGTTTTAGTTGTTTTAGGGTTATAGTTGGTTTAGGTGTTGTCGTTGTTATAGGTGTTTAAGGTGTTTTTTTTTAGTGTTTTTTTGTTAGTTGTGTTTCAGTTGTTTGATGTGATCTAGGAGTTGTAGGTGTTATATGTGTTTTAGGTGTTTTAGGTGTTATAGGTGTTATAGGTGTTATAGGTGTATTAGGTGTTATAGTTGTTTTAGGTGTTTTAGTTGTTCAAGGTGTTATAGTTGTTGTAGATATTTGAGTTGTTTTAGGTGATATAGTTGTATTAGGTGTTTAGTTGTTCTAGTTGTTTTAGTTGTTTTAGTTGTTCAAGTTGTTGTAGTTGTTTTAGTTGATTTAGTTGTTTAGTTGATTTAGTTGTTTTAGGTAATTTAGTTGTTATAGTTGTTGTAGTTGTTATGGTTGTTTTAGTTGTTTCAGTTGTTTTAGGTGTTATAGTTGTTATAGTTGTTCTGGTTGTTTAAGTTGTTTCAGTTGTTTTATGTGTTTTAGTTGTTTTAGTCGTTATGGTCATTTGAGAGGTTTTAGTTGTTATAGTTGTATCAGTTGTTTTAGTTGTTCCAGTTGTTGATGTCGTTTTAGTTGTTCCAAGTGTATTAGTTGTTTTAGTTGTTGCAGTTGTTGGAGTTGTTTTAGGTGTATTAGGTGTTTCAGGTGTTTTAGTTGTTATAGTTGTTTTAGTTGTTTTTGTTGTTTCAGTTGTTATAGTTGTTTTAGTTGATGTAGTTGTTTTAGTTGATTCAGTTAATTTAGTTGTTTTAGTTGCTTTATTTGTTTTAGTTGTTTTAGTTATTATAGTTATTTTAGTTGTTTTAGTTGTTTTAGTTCTTATAGTTGTTTTATTTGTTATAAGGTTTTTAGTTGTTTTCAGTTGTTATGGTTGTTTTAGTTGTTTTAGTTGTTCTATGGGTTTTTGTTGTTTTAGGCCTTATAGTTGTTTAGGTGTTGTAGGTGTTTTAGTTGTTATAGGTGTTATAAGTGTTATTGTTGTTGCAGGTGTTTTAGGTGTTATAGGTGTTATAGGTGTTTTAGTTGTTTTAGTTGTTCAGTGGGTATAGTTGTTTAGCTGATCTAGTTGTTTTAGTTGTTTTAGTTGTTATAGTTGTTTTAGTTGTTTTAGGTGTTTCAGTTGTTATCTTTGTTTCAGTAGTTTTAGTTGTTTCAGTTGTTTTAGTTGTTATAGTTGTTGTAGTTGATTTAGTTGTTCTAGTTGCTTAAGTTGTTTTAGCTGTTCATTTCTTTTAGTTGTTCTAGTTGTTATCGTTGTTATAGTTGTTGTAGTTGATTTAGTTGTTCTAGTTGTTTAAGTTGTTTTAGTTGTTCATTTGTTTTAGTTGTTCTAGTTGTTATCGTTGTTTAGTTGTCTTAGTTGGTTTAGTTGTTTTACGTGTTTTAGTTGTTATTGTTATTATAGTCGTTTGTAGTTGTTTAGTTGTGTAAGTTGTTTAGTTGTTGTAGTTAGTTAAGTTGTTTTAGTTATTCTGTTTGTTTTATTTGTTATAGTTGATTTAGTTACTATAGTTATTTTAGTTGTTTTAGTTGTTATAGTTGTTTTAATTGTTATAGGTGTTAGTTGTTTTTTAGTTGTTATAGTTGTTTTAGTTGTTTTATGTGTTATAGGGGTTTCAGGTGTTATAGTTGTTTTAGTTGTTTTATTTGTTATAGTTGTTTTAGTTGTTATAGTTGTTTTAGTTGTTGTAGTGGTTTTGGTTGTTTAGTTAATTTAGTTGTTTCAGTTATTTAGTTGTTATAGTTGTTTTAGTTGTTTTATGTGTTTTAGTTGTTATCGTTGATTAGTTGTTTAGTTGGTTTAGTTGTTTTAGGTGTTTTAGTTGTTATAGTCGTTTGTAGTTTTAGTTGTTAAGTTGTTTAGTTGTTTTAGTTGTTTCAGTTGTTGTAGTTGTCATAGTCGTTTTAGTTCTTTAGGTGTTCTAGTTGTTTTAGGTGTTATAGTTGCTTCAGGTGTTTTAGTTGTTGTAGGTGTTTTAGTTGTTTTAGTTGTTACAGTTGTTTTAGGTATTTCAGTTGTTGTAGGTGTTTAGTTGTTTTAGGTGTTCCAGTTGTTCTAGGTGTTTAGTTGTTATATGTGTTTTAGTTGTTATAGTTGTTTAATTGTTTTAGGTATTTAGTTGTTATAGATGTTCTAGTTGTTTTAGGCGTTTAAAGTTGTTTATAGGTGTTTAAGTTGTTTTAGGTGTTGTAGTTTTTTTTTGTCTTTCTAGTTGTTATAGTTGTTTCAGTTGTTAGTTGTTATAGTTGTTTTAGTTGATTTAGTTGTTTCAGTTGTTTTAGTCGTTTCAGATGTTTTAGGTGTTTCAGTTCTTATCGTTGTTTAGTTGTTTTAGTTGTTTTAGTTGTTTTAGTTGTTATAGTTGTTGTGGTTGATTTAGTTGTTCTAGTTATATAAGTTGTTTTAGTTGTTTGTCTGTTTTAGTTGTTCTAGATGTTATCGTTGTTTAGTTGTCTCTGTTGGTTTAGTTGTTTTAGGTGTTATAGTTGTTTTAGTTATTCTATTTGTTTTATTTGTTATAGTTGATTTAGGTACTATAGTTATTTTAGTTGTTTTAGTTGTTTTAGTTGTTCTAATTGTTACGGTGTTTAGTTGTTTTTTAATTGTTAAAGTTGTTTTAGTTGTTTTAGGTGTTTTAGGTGTTACAGGTGTTATAGTTGTTTTAGTTGTTTTAGTTGTTATAGTTGTTTTTGTTGTTATAGTTGTTTTAGTTGTTGTAGTTGTTTTAGTTGTTTAATTAATTTAGTTGTTTTAGTTGTTTTAGTAGTTATAGTTGTTTTAGTTGTTTCAGGTGTTTTAGTTGTTATCGTTGTTTAGTTGTTTCAGTTGGTTTAGTTGTTTTAGGTGTTTTAGTTGTTATAGTCGTTTGAAGTTGTTTTAGTTGTTTAAGTTATTTAGTTGTTTTAGTTGTTGCAGTTGTTGTAGTTATCATAGTCGTTTTAGTTTTTGTAGGTGTTTCAGTTGTTTAGTAGTTTTAGTTGTTGCAGGTGTTTTAGTTGTTTCAGGTGTTTTAGTTGTTATAGTTGTTACAGTTGTTTTAGGTATTATAGTTGTTGTAGGTGTTTTAGTTGTTTCAGGTGTTCCAGTTATTATAGGTGTTTTAGTTGTTCTAGGTGTTTAGTTGTTATATGTGTTTTAGTTGTTATAGTTGTTTAGTTGTTTTAGGTATTTAGTTGTTTTAGGTGTTCTAGTTCTTTTAGGTGTTTAGTTGTTTAGGTGTTTTAGTTTTTTAAGGTGTTTCAGTTGTTATAGGTGTTTTTGTTGTTTATGTGTTTTATTTGTTTTAGGTGTTGTAGTTGTTATAGGTGTTTTATGTGTTTTTTATGTGTTTTTTCTTGCTATATGTGTTTTAGTTGTTAATGTGTTCTAGGAGTTGTAGGTGTTCTATGTGTTTTAGGTGTTTTAGGTGTTTTAGGTGTTTTAGGTGTTATAGGTGTAATAGTCGTTTAGGGGTTTTAGTTGTTATAGGTGTTTTAGTTTTTGTAGTATTTTAGTTGTTCTATATGTTATAGTTGCTTCAGGTGTTTTGTTGTTTAAGGTGTTTTAGTTGCTTCAGATTTTATTTTTGTTTATGGTGTTCTAGTTGTATTAGGTGTTTTAGTTGTTTATATGTGTTTTAGTTGTTTAGGTGTTATAGTTGTTGTAGTACTTTAGTTGTTATAGTTGTTTTAGTTGTTTCAATTGTTTTTGTTGTTGTAGTTGTTTTAGTTGTTTTAGTTGTTATACTTGTTATAGTTGTTTTAGTTGTTTTAGTTGGTATAGTTGTTTAGTTGTTTTAGGTGCTTTAGGTGTTCTAGTTGTTATTGTTGTTATAGTTGGTTTAGTTGTTTCAGTTGTTTAGTTGTTGTAGTTGTTTAGTTGTTTTATTCGTTTATAGGTGTTATAAATGTTTCAGTTGTTTTTTTGTTTCAGTCGTTTATAGGTGTTATAAATGTTCTGGTTGTTTTAGTTGTTTTAGTAGTTTCAATTGTTGTAGTTGTCTTAGTCGTTTTAGTTAGTAGGTTAGTAGGTGTTTTAGTTGTTTTAGTTGTGTAAGGGTTTTTGTTGTTAAAGGTGTTTAAGTTGTTTCAGGTGTTTTTGGTGTTTCAGGTGTTTTAGGTGTTTTATTTGCTTAAGGTGTTTTTTTGTTCAAGTTGTTTAGTTGTTTGAGGTGTTTTAGTTGTTATAGGTGTTTAGTTGTTTTAGTTGTTTCAGTTGTTATAGTTGTTCTAGTTGTTGTAGTTGTTTTAGTTGTTTCGGGGGTTTTAGTTGTTATAGGCCATTTAGTTGTTTAGGTGTTGTAGGTGTTTTAGCTGTTTTATGTGCGTTAAGCGTATTAGTTGTTCTAGGTGTTTCAGGTGTTATAGGTGTTAGAGGGGTTCTAAGTGTTTTAGGTGTTCTAGTTGTTATAGTTGTTTTAGTTGTTTTGGGTGTTTTTGGTGTTCCAGGTGTTTTAGTTGTTGTAGTTGTTCTAGTTGTTCTAGTTGTTGTAGTTGTTTTAGTTGCTTCAGGTGTTTTTGTTGTTGAAGGTTTTATAGTTGTTTTAGGTGTTTTTGGTGTTGCAGGTGTTCTTGGTGTTTTAGTTGTTTAAATGTTTTAGTTGTTTTAGGTGTTTTATTTGCTTTAGTTGTTTAGTTGTTTTAGTTGTTTTAGTTGTTTTAGTTGTTTTAGTTGTTTTAGTTGTTTTAGTTGTTTTAGTTGTTTTAGTTGTTTAGTAGTTGTAGTTTTTTCAGTTGTTATAGTTGTTTCAGTTGTTATAGTTGTTTAAGATATTTTAGTTGTTTCTAGGTGTTTTAGTTGTTTTAGGTGTTTAGTTGTTATAGGTGTTTTAGTTGTTGTAGGTGTTTTGGTTGTTGTAGTTTTTTCGGCTGTTATAGGTGATATTGGTGTTTTAAGTGTTTTAGGTGTTATAGTTGTTTTAGGTGTTTTAGTTGTTTTAGTTGTTTTAGTCAATTTAGTTGTTTCATTTGTTTTAGTTGTTTTAGTTGTTTTAGTTGTTCAGTTGTTTCAGTTGTTTCAGTTGTTCTAGTTGTTTAGTTGTTATAGGTGTATTAGTTGTTGAAGTTGTTTTAGGTGTTATAGGTGTTTTAGGTGTTATAGGTGTTCTAGGTGTTTTAGGTGTGTGTAGGTGTTATAGTTGTTTCAGTTGTTTTAGGTGTTTTAGGTGTTTCAAAGTCTTAGTTGTTTAGTTGTTTTTGTTGTTTCAGTTGTTTTAGTTGTTGTAGTTGTTTTAGTTGTTGTAGTTGTTTTATGTTTTTTTCAGTTAATTTAGTTGTTCTAGTTGTTTTAGTTGTTTTAGTTGTTATAGTTGTTTTAGTTGATTTAGTTGTTTAAATTGTTTTAGTTGTTTAGTTGTTTTAGTTGTTTTAGTTGTTTTAGGTGTTTTAGTTGTTATCGTTGTTTAGTTGTTCCAGCTGGATTAGTTGTTTTAGGTGTTCTAGTTGTTTTAGGTGTTTTAGTTGTTTAATGTGTTTTACTTGTTTACGGTGTTTTAGTTGTTATAGGTGTTTTAGTTGTTGTGTGTGTTTCTGGTGTTATAGGTGTTTCAGTTGTTATAGGTGTTTCAGTTGTTATAGGTGTTTTAGTTGTTTAAGTTGTTATAGTTGTTTTAGTTGTTAGTTGTTATAGGTGTTTCCGGTGTTTTAGGTGTTTTAATTGTTATAGGTGTTTAGTTGTTTTAGTTGTTTTAGTTGTTTTAGTTGTTTCAGTTGTTATAGTTGTTTTAGTTGTTTTAGTTGGTGTAGTTGTTTTAGTTTTTTTAGGTGTTATAGTTGTTATAGGTGTTACGTTGTTTTAGGTGTTATAGGTGTTTTAGGTGTTTTAAGTGTTATAGTTCATATAGGTGTTTTAGTTGTTAAATGTGATTTAGTTGTTTTAAGTATTTTAGTTGTTTTAAATGTTATAGTTGTTTAGGTGTTTTCGTTGTTAAAGGTGTTTAAGGTGTTAAATAGTTTTTTTTTGTTATGTGTGTTTTAGGTGTTATAGTTGTTTTAGGTGTTTTAGTTGTTCTAGATGTTATAGTTGTTGTAGGTGTTTGAGTTGTTTTAGGTGATATGGTTGTATTAGGTGTTTTAGTTGTTTTAGTTCTTATAGTTGTTTAGATGTTGTAGTTGTTTTAGTTGTTTTTTGATGTTCTAGTTGTTTTAGTTGTTTTAGGTAATTTAGTTGTTATAGTAGTTTTAGTTGTTATTGTTGTTTTAGTTGTTCTAGTTGTTTTAGGTGTTAGAGTTGTTATAGTTGTTCTGGTTGTTTTAGTTGTTTTTTGTTGTTTTATGTGTTATAGTTGTTTGAGTCGTTATAGTCATGTGAGGGGTTTTAGATGTTGTAGTTGTTTTAGTTGTTTCAGTTGTTCCAGTTGTTGTAGTTGTTTTAGTTGTTTTAAGTGTTCTAGTTGTTTTAGTTGTTGTAGTTGTTTGAGTTGTTTAGTTATTTCAATTGCTTTATTTGTTGCAGTTGTTTTTGTCATTATAGTTATTTTAGTTGTTATAGTTGTTATAGTTGTTTCAATTGTTATAGGTGATTTAGTCGTTTTTTAGTTGTTATAGTTTTTTTAGTTTTTTTAGTTTTTTTAGGGGTTTTAGTTGTTCTAGGCCATTTAGTTGTTTAGATTTGTAGGTGTTTTAGTTGTTTTAGGTGTCTCAAGTGTTTTAGTTGTTCTAGGTGTTATAGGTGTTATAGGTGTTATAGGGTTTTTTAGGTGTTACAGTTGTTTTATGTGTTATAGATGTTATAGTTGTTTTAGTTGTTTTGGGTGTTTTAGGTGTTTCAGTTGTTTTAGTTGTTTAGTTGTTTTAGTTGTTATGGTTGTTTCAGTTGTTATAGTTGTTTTAGTTGTTGTAGTTGTTTTAGTTGTTCTAGCTAATTTAGTTGTTTTAGTTAATTTAGTTGTTCTAGTTGTTTAGTTGTTATAGTTGTTTTAGTTGATGTAGTTGTTTTAGTTGTTTTAGTTGTTTCAGTTGTTTTAGGTGTTTCGGTTGTTATCGTTGTTTAGTTGTTTTAGTTGTTTTAGTTGTTTTAGTTGTTTTAGCTGTTATAGTTGTTATTGTTGATTTAGTTGTTTTAGTTGTTTTAGTTGTTTAGTTGTTAGTTGTTCATGGTGTTTCTAGTTGTTATCGTTGTTTAGTTGTTCTAGTTGATTTAGTTTTTTAGATGTTTTTTTTGTTTAGTTGTTATAGTCGATTAAAGTTGTTTCAATGTGTAAGTTTTTTAGTTGTTTTAGTTGTTTTAGTTGTTCAGTTGTCGTAGTTGTCATAGTCGTTTTAGTTGTTTTAGGTGTTCTAGTTGTTTTAGGTGTTCTAGTTGTTTTAGGTGTTTTAGTTGTTTTGGTTGTTTTAGTTGTTACAGTTGTTTTAGGACTTTATGTTGTTGTAGATGTTTTAGTTGTTTTAGGTGTTTCAGTTATCTTAGGTGTTTAGTTGTTTTAGGTTCTTAGTTGTTAAAGGGGTTTTAGTTGTTTAGTTGCTTTAGTTGATTTAGGTATTTTCGTTGTTATAAGTGTTCTAGTTGTTTTAAGTGTTTTATTTGTTTTATGTGTTCAAGGTGTTATAGGTGTTATAGTTGTTATAGGTGTTTTAGTTGTTTTAGATGTTTTATTTGTTATAAGTGTTATAGTTGTTATAGGTGTTTCAGGTGTTCTATGTGTTTTAATTGTTGTAGGTGTTTAGTTGGTACAGTTGTTTTAGTTGTTTTAGTTGTTTTAGTTGTTTTAGTTGTTGTAGTTGTTTTAGTTATTCTATGTGTTATAGTTGTTTAGTTGTTTTAGGTGTTATAGTTGTTTATGGTGTTTTAGTTGTAACAGGTGTTTAAGTTTTTTTTGGGTTATTTGTGTTTCGGTTGTTTGATGTGTTCTACGAGTTGTAGGAGTTTTTTGGGTGTTTTAGGTGTTACAGGTGTTATAGGTGTTATAGGTGTTGTAGGTGTTAAGGTTGTTTTAGGTGTTTTAGTTGTTTTAGGTGTTTTAGTTGGTGTAGGTGTTTTAGTTGTTTAGGTGGTATAGTTGTTGTAGGTGTTTTAGTTGTTTTAGTTGTTTTAGTTGTTATGGGTGTTTTAGGTGTTTCAGGTGTTTAAGTTGTTTAGTTGTTTTAGTTGTTATAGTTGTTTTAGGTGTTTTAGGTGTTTCAGGTGTTTATGTTGTTTCAGTTGTTTTAGTTGTTTAGTTGTTTTCGTTGTTATCGTTGTTTTAGTTGTTGTAGTTGTTTTAGTTGTTCTAGTTAATTTAGTTGTTTTAGTTGTTTTAGTTGTTTTAGTGGTTTAGTTGTTATAGTTGTTTTATGTGATTTAATTGTTTTAGTTGTTTTTTGTTGTTTTAGTTGTTTTTAGGTATTTTAGTTGTTATCGTTATCCAGTTGTTTTAGTTGGTTTAGTTGTTTTAGTTGCTTTAGTTGTAATAGTTGTTTTAGTTGATTTAGTTGTTTAGTAATTTTAGTTGTTTGTTGTTTTAGGTGTTTCAGTTGTTATCGTTATTTAGTTGTTTTAGTTGGTTTAGTTTTTTTAGGTGTTATAGTTGTTTTAGCTGTTATAGTCGTTTGTAGTTGTGTAAGTTGTTTAGTTTTTTTAGTTGTTTTAGTTGTTACAGGTGTTGTAGTTGTCATAGTCATTTTAGTTGTTTTAGGTGTTATAGTTGTTTTAGGTGTTATAGTTGTTTTAGGTGTTTTAGTTGTTTTAGTTGTTACGGGTCTTTTAGGTTTTATAGTTGTTGTAGGTTTTTTAGTTGTTTTGAGGTGTTTCAGTTGTTTTAGGTGTTCTAGTTGTTTTAGGTGTTTAATTGTTAAAGGTGTTTTAGTTGTTTTAGTTGTTGCAGTTGTTTTAGGTATTTAGTTGTTATATGTGTTTTAGTTGTTTTAGGTGTTCTAGTTGTTTTAGGTATTTAGTTGTTTTAGGTGTTCTAGTTGTTTTAGGTGTTTAGTTGTTTAGGTGTTTTAGTTTTTTAAGGTGTTTCAGTTGTTATAGGTGTTATAGTTGTTCTATGAGTTTTAGGTGTTATAGGTGTTTTAGTTGTTATAGGTGTTTTAGTTGTTTATGTGTTTTATTTGTTTCAGGTGTTGTAGTTGTTATAGGTGTTTTAGTCGTTTTAGGTGTTTTATTTGTTATAGGTGTTATATTTGTTAAAGGTGTTTCAGGTGTTTTATGTGTTTTCAATTGTTCTAGGTGTTTAGTTGTTATAGTTGTTTTAGTTGTTTCAGTTGTTGTAGTTGTTTCAGTTGTTCTATATGTTATAGTTGTTTTAGTTGTTTTAGTTGATTTAGTTGTTATAGTTGTTTTAGTTGTTATAGTTGTTGTAGTTGTTTTAGTTGTACTATGTGTTATAGTTGTTCTAGTTGTTTTTGTTATTTAGTTTTTTTAGGTGGTATAGTTGTTATAGGTGTTACGTTGTTTTAGGTGAAATAGGTGTTTAGGTGTTTTAAGTGTTATAGTTCATATAGGTGTTGTAGTTGTTATAGGTGATTTAGTTGTTTTAAGTATTTTAGTTGTTTTTAGGTGTTATAGTTGTTCTAGGTGTTTTAGTTGTTAAAGGTGTTTAAGGTGTTTATTAGTTTTTTTTTGTTATGTGTGTTTCAGTTGTTTGATGTGTTCTCGGAGATGTAGGTGTTATATGCGTTGTAGGTGTTTTAGGTGTTATAGGTGTTCTAGGTGTTTTAGGTGTTATAGTTGTTTTAGGTGTTTTAGTTGTTCCAGATGTTATAGTTGTTGTAGGTGTTTGAGTTGTTTTAGGTGATATGGTTGTATTAGGTGTTTTAGTTGTTTTAGTTGTTTTAGTTGTTGTAGTTGTTTTAGTTGTTTTAGTTGTTCTAGTTGTTTTAGTTGTTTCAGGTAATATAGTTGTTATAAATGTTTTAGTTGTTATTGTTGTTTTAGTTGTTCAAGTTGTTTTAGGTGTTATAGTTGTTTTAGTTGTTCTGGTTGTTTTAGTTGTTTTAGTTGTGTTATGTGTTATGTTGTTTTAGTCGTTATAGTCATTTGAGGGGTTTTAGTTGTTTTAGTTGTTTTAGTTGTTTTAGTTGTTCCAGTTGTTGTAGTTGTTTTAGTTGTTTTAAGTGCTCTAGTTGTTTTAGTTGTTTTAGTTGTTTGAGTTGTTTAGTTATTTCAATTGCTTTATTTGTTGCAGTTGTTTTTGTAATTATAGATATTTTAGTTGTTATAGTTGTCTTAGTTGTTATAGTTGTTTTAATTGTTATAGGTGATTTAGTTGTTTTTTAGTTGTTATAGTTGTTTTAGTTGTTTTAGTTTTTTTTAGGGGTTTCAGTTGTTCTAGGCCATTTAGTTGTTTAGGTGTTGTAGGTGTTATGGTTGTTTTATGTGTTTCAAGTGTTTTAGTTGTTCTAGGTGTTTTAGGTGTTATAGGTGTTATAGGGTTTTTTAGGTGTTACATGTGTTTTGTGTGTTATAGATGTATAGTTGTTTTAGTGGTTTGGGTGTTTTATGTGTTTCATGTGTTTTAGTTGTTTAGTTGTTTTAGTTGTTATAGTTGTTTCAGTTGTTATAGTTGTTTTAGTTGTTGTAGTTGTTGTATTTGTTCTAGGTAATTTAGTTATTTTAGTTGTTTTAGTTGTTCTAGTTGTTTAGTTGTTATAGTTGTTATAGTTGATGTAGTTGTTTTAGTTGTTCTAGTTGTTTCAGTTGTTTTATGTGTTTCAGTTGTTATCGTTGTTTGGTTGTTTTAGTTGTTTTAGTTGTTTAGCTGTTATAGTTGTTATAGTCGTTTGAAGTTGTTTCAATGTGTAATTTTTTAGTTGTTTTAGTTGTTTCAGTTGTTGTAGTTGTCATAGTTGTTTTAGTTGTTCTAGGTGTTCTAGCTGTTTTAGGTGTTTTAGTTGTTTTAGGTGGTTTAGTTGTTCTAGCTGTTACAGTTGTTTTAGGTATTTATGTTGATGTAGATGTTTTAGTTGTTTTAGGTGTTTCAGTTATTTTAGGTGTTTAGTTGTTTTAGGTGTTTAGTTGTTGAAGGTGTTTTAGTTGTTAAGTTGCTTTAGTTGATTTAGGTATTTTCGTTGTTATAAGTGTTCTAGTTGTTCTAGGTGTTTTAGTTGTTGTAGGTGTTTTAATTGTATGAGGTGTTTTAGTTGTTATAGTTTTTTTTGTGTGTTTAGGTGTTATAGGTGTTTTAGTTGTTTTAGGTGTTTTATTTGTTATAGGTGTTATAGTTGTTATAGGTGTTTCAGGTGTTCTATGTGTTTCAATTGTTCTAGGTGTTTAGTTGTTATAGTTGTTTTAGTTGTTTTAGTTGTTTTGGTTGTTTTAGTTGTTGTAGTTGTTTTAGTTGTTCTATGTGTTATAGTTGTTTAGTTGTTTTAGGTGTTATAGTTGTCATAGGTGTTTTAGTTGTAATAGGTGTTTAAGGTGTTTTTTAGTTTTTTTTTTATTTGTGTTGCAGTTGTTTGATGTGTTCTACGAGTTGTAGGTGTTTAATGTGTTTTAGGTGTTTCAAGTGTTATAGGTGTTTTAGGTGTTTTAGGTGTTATGGTTGTTTAGTTGTTTTAGTTGTTTTAGTTGTTTTAGTTGTTTTAGTTGTTTAGTTATTTTATTTGTTCTATTTGTTTGAGTTGATTAAGTTATTATAGTTATTTAGTAGTTTTAGTTGTTTTATTTGTTTAAGTTGTTGCAATTGTTATAGGTGTTTAGTTGTTTTTTAGTTGTTATAGTTGTTTCAGTTGTTTTAGTTGTTATATGGGTTCTAGTTGTTTTAGGCCATTTAGTTGTTTAGGTGTTGTAGGTGTTTTAGTTGTTTTAGGTGTTAAGGTGTTTAGTTGTTTTATGTGTTAAGGTGTTATAGGTGTTTAGGTTTTTTAGGTGTTTAGGTGTAATTGGTGTTTTAGGTGTTATAGGTGTTTAGTTGTTATAGGTGTTTTAGTTGTTATCGTTGTTTAGTTGTTTCAGTTGGTTTAGTTGTTTTAGTTGTTATAGTTGTTTATAGTTGTGTAAGTTGTTTAGTTGTTTTAGTTGTTTTAGTTGTTACAGTTGTTGTAGTTGTCATAGTCGTTTTAGTTGTTGTAGGTGTTTTAGTTGTTTTAGGTGTTTTAGTTGTTTTAGGTGTTTTAGTTGTTTTAGTTGTTACAGTTGTTGTAGGTATTTTAGTTGTTGTAGGTTTTTTAGTTGTTTTGAGGTGTTTCAGTTGTTTTAGGTGTTCTAGTTGTTTTAGGTGTTTAGTTGTTAAAGGTGTTTTAGTTGTTTTAGTTGTTCCAGTTGTTTTAGGTATTTTAGTTGTTATAGGTGTTCTAGTTGTTTTAGGTGTTTAGTTGTTCTAGGTGTTTTAGTTGTTTGAGGTGTTTTAGTTGATATAGGTGTTATAGTTGTTTTAGTTGTTTCAGTTGTTATAGTTGTTCTAGTTGTTGTAGTTGTTTTAGTTGTTTCAGGGGTTTTAGTTGTTATAGGCCATTTAGTTGTTTAGGTGTTGTAGGTGTTTTAGTTGTTTTATGTGTGTTAAGTGTTGTAGTTGTTCTAGGTGTTTCAGGTGTTATAGGTGTTATAGGGGTTCTAAGTGTTGTAGGTGTTCTAGTTGTTATAGTTGTTCTAGTTGTTTTGGTTGTTTCAGGTGTTCCAGGTGTTTTAGTTGTTATAATTGTTATAGTTGTTCTAGTTGTTTTAGTTGTTTTAATTGTTATAGTTGTTTTAGTTGTTGTAGTTGTTTTAGTTGCTTCAGGTGTTTTTGTTGTTGAAGGTTTTGTAGTTGTTTTAGGTGTTATAGTTGTTTTAGGTATTACAGTTGTTTAAGGTGTTTTAGTTGCTTCAGGTGTTTTTGTTGTTATAGGTGTTTTAGTTGTTCTAGGTGTTTTAGTTGTTAAAGGTGTTTTAGTTGTTTCAGGTGCTTTTGGTGTTTCAGGTGTTCTAGGTGTTTTAGTTGTTTATATGTTTTAGTTGTTTTAGGTGTTTTATTTGCTTTGGTTGTTTAGTTGTTTTAGTTGTTTAGTTGTTTTAGTTGTTTTAGTTGTTTTAGTTGTTTTAGTTGTTTAGTTGTTGTAGTTGTTTAGTTGTTATATTTGTTTTATTTGTTCTAGTTGATTAAGATATTTTAGTTGTTTATAGGTGTTATTGTTGTTTTAGGTGTTTAGTTGTTATAGGTGTTTTAGTTGTTGTAGGTGTTTTGGTTGTTGTAGTTTTTTTTGGCTGTTATAGGTGTTATTGGTGTTTTAAGTGTTTCAGGTGTTATAGTTGTTCAAGATGTTTTAGTAGTTTTAGTTGTTTTAGTCAATTTAGTTGTTTCATTGTTTTAGTTGTTTTAGTTGTTTTAGTTGTTCAGTTGTTTCAGTTGTTTCAGTTGTTTCAGTTGTTCTAGTTGTTTAGTTGTTATAGGTGTATTAGTTGTTGAAGGTGTTTTAGGTGTTATAGGTGTTATTGGTGTTTTAGGTGTTCTAGGTGTTATAGGTGTTTGTAGGTGTTATAGTTGTTTCAGTTGTTTTATGTGCTATAGGTGTTTCAGGTGTCTTAGTTGTTTAGTTGTTTTAGTTGTTTTGTTGTTTTTGTTGTTATAGTTGTTTAGTTGTTGTAGTTGTTTTAGTTGTTTTAGTTTTTTTAGTTGTTAAGTTGTTTCAGTTGTTTCAGTTGTTCTAGTTATTTAGTTGTTATAGGTGTATTAGTTGTTGAAGGTGTTTTAGGTGTTATAGGTGTTATAGGTGTTTCAGGTGTTCTAGGTGTTTTAGTTGTTTATATGTTTTAGTTGTTTTAGGTGTTTTATTTGCTTTAGTTGTTTAGTTGTTTCAGTTGTTTAGTTGTTTTAGTTGTTTTAGTTGTTTTAGTTGTTTAGTTGTTTAGTTGTTCTAGTTGTTTTAGTTGTTTTAGTTGTTATAGTTGTTTTACTCGATTCAGTTGTTTAATTTGTTTTAGTTGCTTTAGTTGTTTTAGTTGTTTTAGGTGTTTTAGTTGTTATCGTTGTTTAGTTGCTCCAGCTGGTTTAGTTGTTTTAGGTGTTCTAGTTGTTTTAGGTGTTTTAGTTGTTTAAGGTGTTTCACTTGTTTAAGGTGTTTTAGTTGTTATAGGTATTTTAGTTGTTGTATGTGTTTTAGGTGTTATAGGTGTTTCAGTTGTTATAGGTGTTTTAGTTGTTTAAGGTGTTATCGTTGTTTTTGGTGTTTAGTTGTTATAGGTGTTTCAGGTATTCTAGGTGTTTTAATTGTTTTAGGTGTTTAGTTGTTTTAGTTGTGTTAGTTGTTTTAGTTGTTTTAGTTGTTCCAGTAGTTGTAGTTGTTTTAGTTGTTTTACGTGTTCTAGTTGTTTTAGTTGTTGTAGTTGTTTGAGTTGTTTAGTTATTTCAATTGCTTTATATGTTGCAGTTGTTTTTGTTATTATAGTGATTTTAGTTGTTATAGTTGTCTTAGTTGTAATAGTTGTTTTAATTGTTATTGGTGATTTAGTCGTTTTTTAGTTGTTATAGTTGTATTAGTTGTTTTATTTTTTTTAGGGGTTTTAGTTGTTCGAGGCCATTTAGTTGTTTAGGTGTTGTAGGTGTTTTAGTTGTTGTAGTTGTTTTAGTTGTTTTAGTGGTTCTAGTTGTTTTAGTTGTTGTAGGTAATTTAGTTGTTATAGTTGCTTTAGTTGTTATAGTTGTTTTAGTTGTTCAAGTTGTTTTAGGTGTTATAGTTGTTTTAGTTGTTCTGGTTGTTTTAGTTGTTTTAGTTGTGTTATGTGTTAGAGTTGTTTTAGTCGTTATAGTCATTTGAGGGGTTTTAGTTGTTTAGTTGTTTTAGTTGTTTTAGTTGTTCCAGTTGTGTAGTTGTTTTAGTTGTTTTAAGTGTTCTAGTTGTTTTAGTTGTTGTAGTTGTTTGAGTTGTTTAGTTATTTCAATTGTTTTTTTTGTTGCAGTTGTTTTTGTTATTATAGTTGTTTTAGTTGTTATAGTTGTCTTAGTTGTTATAGTTGTTTAATTGTTATAGGTGATTTAGTTGTTTTTTAGTTGTTATAGTTGTTTTAGTTGTTTTAGTTTTTTTAGGGGTTTTAGTTGTTCTAGGCCATTTAGTTGTTTAGGTGTTGTAGGTGTTATGGTTGTTTTAAGTGTTTCAAGTGTTTTAGTTGTTCTAGGTGTTTTAGGTGTTATAGGTGTTATAGGGGTTTTTAGGTGTTTCATGTGTTTTATGTGTTATAGATGTTATAGTTGTTTTAGTGGTTTTGGGTGTTTTATGTGTTTCAGGTGTTTTAGTTGTTTAGTTGTTTTAGTTGTTATAGTTGTTTCAGTTGTTATAGTTGTTTTAGTTGTTGTAGTTGTTGTAGTTGTTCTAGTTAATTTAGTTGTTTTAGTTGTTTTAGTTGTTCTAGTTGTTTAGTTGTTATAGTTGTTTTAGTTGATGTAGTTGTTTTAGTTGTTTTAGTTGTTTCAGTTGTTTTAGGTGTTTCAGTTGTTATCGTTGTTTAGTTGTTTTAGTTGTTTTAGTTGTTTTAGTTGTTTTAGCTGTTATAGTTGTTATAGTTGATTTAGTTGTTTTAGTTGTTTTAGATGTTTAGTTGTTTAGTTGTTCTAGGTGTTTCTAGTTGTTATCGTTGTTTAGTTGTTATAGTTGTTTTAGTTTTTTAGATGTTTTTTTTGTTTAGTTGTTATAGTCGATTGAAGTTGTTTCAATGTGTAAGTTTTTTAGTTGTTTTAGTTGTTTTAGTTGTTTCAGTTGTTGTAGTTGTCATAGTCGTTTTAGTTGTTTTAGGTGTTCTAGTTGTTTTAGGTGTTCTAGTTGTTTTAGATGTTCTAGTTGTTTTAGTTGTTTTAGTTGTTACAGTTGTTTTAGGTATTTATGTTGTTGTAGATGTTTTAGTTGTTTTAGGTGTTTCAGTTATCTTAGGTGTTCAGTTGTTTTAGGTGTTTAGTTGTTAAAGGGGTTTTAGTTGTTTAGTTGCTTTAGTTGATTTAGGTATTTTCGTTGTTATAAGTGTTCTAGTTGTTTTAGGTGTTATATTTGTTTTATGTGTTCAAGGTGTTATAGGTGTTATAGTTGTTATAGGTGTTTTAGTTGTTTTAGATGTTTTATTTGTTATAAGTGTTATAGTTGTTATAGGTGTTTCAGGTGTTCTATGTGTTTTAATTGTTCTAGGTGTTTAGTTGGTATAGTTGTTTTAGTTGTTTTAGTTGTTTTAGTTGTTGTAGTTGTTTTAGTTATTCTATGTGTTATAGTTGTTTAGTTGTTTTAGGTGTTATAGTTGTTTATGGTGTTTTAGTTGTAACAGGTGTTTAAGTTTTTTTT
>SDVV010007756.1:0-17585 GCA_016164225.1 Gammarus roeselii | reverse complement strand
GACACGTTGGTGAGGCTGTGACGACACGTTGGTGAGGCTGTGACGACACGTTGGTGAGGCTGTGACGACACGTTGGTGAGGCTGTGACGACACGTTGGTGAGGCTGTGACGACACGTTGGTGAGGCTGTGACGATATGTTGGTGAGGCTGTGACGACACGTTGGTGAGGCTGTGACGACACGTTGGTGAGGCTGTGACGTCACGTTGGTGGGGCTGTGACGTCACGTTGATGAGGCTGTGACGTCACGTTGATGAGGCTGTGACGTCACGTTGGTGGAGCTATGACGTCACGTTGGTGGAGCTTTGACGTCACGTTGGTGGGCTGTAGTAGGTGATGCTGTGACGTCACGGCGGGCTGTAGTAGGTGATGCTGTGACGTCACGTTGGTGGGCTGTAGTAAGTGATGCTGTGACGTCACGTTGGCGATGTAGTGACGTCACGTTGGCGAGGCTGTGACGTCGTGTTGTTGATGCTGTGACGTCACGTTAGTGTTGCTGTGACGTCTTGTTGGTGTTGCTATGACGTCACGTTGGTGAGGCTGTGATGTCACGTTGGTGAGGCCGTGACGTCATGTTGGTGAGGCTGTGACGTAACGTTGGCGAGGCTGTGACATCATGTTGGCGAGGCTGTGACGTCACGTTGGTGATGCTGTGACGTCACGTTGGTGTTGCTGTGACGTCTTGTTTGTGTTGCTGTGACATCACGTTGGTGAGGCTGTGACATCACGTTGGTGAGGCTGTGACTCACGTTGGTGAGGCTGTGACGTCACGTTGGTGACGCTGTGACGTCACGTTGGTGAGGGAAAACAGTCAGTAGGAGGGAGGCAAATTGTGAGCTATTTCCTCTCGGCTATTTTACCTCCTCCGACTTCCCTGGCTGCCTCAGCTATTGATCGTTTGTACACAACATTGGCTAGGCCTGTAAACATAGGTGGCTAAGGCTTGGCATATTCTATGACGGTGTTCTCAAAGTGCTACGACTCGCAACTACATACATGGCTCACGAACGAGGCTCTCGCAACTGTATAAATGGCTCACAAACGAGGCTCTCGCAACTGCATATATGGCTCACGAACAATGCTCTCGCAACTACATATATGGCTCACGAACGAGGCTCTCGCAACTACATATATGGCTCACAAACAAGGCTCTCGCAACTACATATATGGCTCACGAACGAGGCTCTCGCAACTGCATGAATGGCTCACAAACGATGCTCTCGCAACTACATACATGGCTCACGAACGAGGCTCTCGCAACTACATATATGGCTCACGAATGAGCTCTCGCAACTACATATATGGCTCACAAACAAGGCTCTCGCAACTACATATATGGCTCACGAACGAGGCTCTCGCAACTACATATATGGCTCACAAACAAGGCTCTCGCAACTCTATAAATGGCTCACGTATGAGGCTCTCGCAACGGCTCATATGGCTCGTGAACGAGGTGGCATGACACCGTGTACAGTCAAGACAAAAGATTCGACTGTTTCAAGATTAGCGAAGAAACAAGGCATTTGAATTATCAAAAGCTCGCTTAATTTGAATGGGATTAATTTTAGATAAACTGACAACCCAACGTTTTAATCGTCCCTATTATTGCATATTTTACACGCTTCATTTCCGCACCTAGTGTTGACGGGAGTGACCTTTTAACTTATAGAGTTGAATCGCCACCACTACGGTCTGTGTGAATATTACAAACAAGGTTTGTTATTCGATCTCTATTCCACAGAGGATGATGGTGGTCCCAATTACGCAGTCATGCAACGATGCCTTGCAAACTGCAATACTATCCTATCCTCAAATAACGTTGACCGTAGCCTATTGCATGGTCATCACAAACTGGACGTTTTTCAAAGGCCAAGGCCCGGCAAACAATGCGTGCATAACCGTCTTCTTATTAGAGATGAAGATAAATTACCTCAGGCCGGCTTGAGGCGAAGAAAACGCGGCTTCACTTATGATGAGTATTATTGAGCAGCCCCACGGGGGCAGGACCTCGCGCGTACTGGTGCTAGGAGAAGCACTGAACTTCAACAGGACCTCGCGCGTACTGGTGCTAGGAGAAGCACTGAACTTCAACAGGACCTCGCGCTTACTAGTGCTAGGAAAAGCACTGAACTTCAACAGGACCTCGCGCGTACTGGTGCTAGGAAAAGCACTGAACTTCAACAGGACCTCGCGCTTACTAGTGCTAGGAAAAGCACTGAACTTCAACAGGACCTCGCGCTTACTAGTGCTAGGAAAAGCACTGAACTTCAACAGGACCTCGCGCTTACTAGTGCTAGGAGAAGCACTCAACTTAAACAGGACCTCGCGCAGCCACCTCATCTCACGCAGCCTCTGGCTTACTCAATTAGACGAACCACATGATCACCGACACTGGACGGTGATCTTAGGGCAGTCACCGACACTGGACGGTGATCTTAGGGCAGCTTGTAAGTACCACTGCAAAATAAAATTCGTTTATGATTAAGATTAAGAATAATCTTTATTGACAATTTTCTGGTTAAGATTTAAATTTGTCGGAAATTCATTAGATATTTTTCATTTAGAAGGTTAGTCCAGATACAGTACCATAAGAAATTTCTACATGAAGTTAAATTCCACGCGAAAAAAGTATAGTTTGTTTTTTGGTTATAGACTAACCATAAACGAATTTTCTTCCGCTACTGTACCTATGTCAACCAGTCATCATATCTCAATAAATAGTAAACTCAAACAAATAGATATAATTTGATTTGAACCTCATTTCCACGGAGCCTCAACGCAAGTCATCGCACGCTTCCCCGTAGGGCACGAAGATCATCGATTCTGGTTGGTTCGCACTCCTTCGTGTGCGACAACAGTGACTTTATCGGCGCTATATTACATAGACGTTTCATCTGTGGTAAATAGGCAAACTAGTGTGTACAGGAACGAAAAGGGTTGAAACGCAGCTTCAGGCAGACTATCGTTTTGTCCATTGTAGGGAAGAGAGACCCCTCCTTCCCCCGATATTTGATTTCTACACCGCTTCGTATAGTCCGGTTCGTTTTACATGAGCGATTAGCTTTCCACACAGTTAGGTCAGTGAGTAAGCTTTGTAGGTTGCACGGGGATTTAAGAAGGCTCGTATGGGGCCGCTGCAAGTGCGTTGCAATCTTCAGTAACTGTTTCACGCTGATTGCCACCTGGTGGCAGCAGGTGCATGGTGGCGCGTCCGGTCCCATGTCTACGTCCATTAGGTAGTTCTGGGTTATCCACGTGTGTTCCGTGGTCTCTTCTGTTGGATAACTTGGTTTCCCATTCTCCAACCGACGGTTCAACTGTAAGCATTTTTGTCTACTCTGTCGCCGCATGTCATTCTATCGGCTATCGGGATGTTGTATGGGAGTTGGTGATAGGGAACCAGTCTCGGTAGTGTATGGTGTCAAATTGTTCTTGATGGGTAGACGCCAGTTGAGAAAGGAAATCTGTAAGCTATTTCCTCATAGTCCCACGTGTCCAGGGATCCAGCAGAATTTCATAGTTTGATCCGTATCGAACATTGTAGAGAGATCGTGCTGCATTTTATTTAGAGCAAGGTGTTCTTAGTGCAGAGTTTTGAGCTGAGCGACGGCAATCAGACTATCTGAGGATACGACGTATTTGGGAAGGCAATTTGTTTTCGTAATAGAACTGGCTAATTCTAGTGCGTACAGCTCTGAAGAGAACGTAGAGGCTTCTTGTGAGAGGGTAGCCTAACAGCGGCGGCTCCCACTCCGTCCGCTGGTTTTGAACCGTCAGTGTGTATATATGGCGGAGTTCTATGTATTGTTCCTCGAGTAGTCTCGAGGCACCGACTCCCGTCGGTGCGTGTTGGTTGGAGTCGTTGCTTTAGAGTATATTTGCAAATCTAAGTTGACCAACGGTGGGTTGATCATCCACGTTGATTTGATTTAAGCCTCATTTCCACCGGAGCCTCAACGAGAGTCCTAATAGGCTCCCCCGAAGGGCGCGACCATCATTGATTCAGGTAAGTTTGCACGGCCTGGCGTCGAAAAGATTAGTCTTGTCAAGGTGAAAGTAGGTACAGATTACAATTGTGGCATGTTCGCGTACAAGGGAGTAAAGAGTTAAAGCGTATCTTCATAAACGTATTGTTATCTCTGTGCGTAAAGGGGTTGAGAGACCACCTCACTTGCACAGGTTTTTGGGGTTTAGACAGCTTCGTATAGTCCGGTGTGTTTTCCGAAAGCGATACGCTTTTACGGTAGGTTGGGTCAGTGAGTAGGCGTTGTAGATTGCAAGGGGTTTTAAGAGCGTTCGTCGGGCTGCCGCGAGTGCATTGCAATCCATCAGTAAGTGTTTCACGCTGATAGCCACTTGGTGGCAACAGGGGCAAGGTGGTGCGTTTGGTCCCATGTCGACATCCATCAGGTGGTTGTGAGTTATCCACGTGTGTCCCGTGCACAAGCGGTTGATGAACAATTGGTCTTTTCTGTTGGTGAACTTCGTTTCTCATTCTCCGACTGAGGGTTTGACTGAAAGCATTTTTTGTCCACGCTGTTGCCACATTTCATCCCATCGGGATGTTATATGGGAGTTGAAGTTAGAAAACCAGTCCCGGTAATGTATTGCAAACATATGTTCTTCGTGAGGAGACGCTTCCTCTTATTCTCGCATGCCCGGGGATCCAGCAGAATTCAACTGCCTGACCCGTCTCGAACATCACAAAGAGATCGTGCTGCATTTTACGTAGAACAGGATGTTCGTAGTGCAGTGTTTCAAGCTGGGCGAGGACACTCAGACGGCCTGAGATTACGAAGTATTTGGGGAAGCGATCTGTTTTCGCAATAGAGATGGCTAGTTCGATTGCGTGGAGCTTCGCAGAGAAAATGGAGTCCTCTTGTGGGAGGGTGGCCGACGTACTTGGGGATGCGATCTGTTTCAGCAACAGAAATGGCAAATTCGAGTGCTTACAGCTCTGAAGAGAACACATTGGCTTCTTGTGGGAGGGTTGATGAACGTGAGGTTTCCCCGCACACAGCGGTGGCTCCCACTCCGTCCGCGGTTTTGGAGCCGTCAGTGTATATATGGCGGTGCTCTAAATATTCTTTCTCAAGTAGTCTTAGGAATTCCTGCCGGTACGCGTTGGTTGGAGTAGTCGCTTTAGAGTACACTTGCAGGTCTAGGTTGACCGGTGGTGATTGATCATCCATGTTGGTGTGTTAATTTGAAGGATTCGGTAGGAGAATGGAGGCTTGATAGCCTTACGTTTTAAGTTTAGCGAGGTCAGCAGGTTGTCCACACGTAGGGAAAACGGTGGACATATATTCTTTTTAGCCGCGAAAAGGCGCTCATCGGATATGTTGGTGATGTGGCTGATGGCTGGGTCGTCGATTGAACTTCTAGTCTCAAAATATTATTGTAGCAAAAGTGTCTCGCCGGAGCGGAAGTGGAAGTTCGTTAGCGAGCACGTTAAGGGATTCGATTGGGGTGGAGCGGAACGCGCCGGTTGTGATACGCAAAGTATTGTTTGCGATGGTCGAGAGAGGGTCGAGAGTAGTTTTGGCTGCTGAACCGTAGACAACGGCTCCGTAGTCCATGTGCAATCGTATTATTGCTCTGAACAACGTCATTCCGGTGTCCATGTCGGCACCGAACTTCAGGGATGTTACCGATTGAATAAGTCCCGACGACCTTTTGCAGCGAATCGCCAGGGCTTTGATGTGGGGTCGCCACGTGAGTTTAGGGTCCCACACAAGACCCAGGAATTTGATCGTTTCTTCGTATACTAGAGGGCTGTTGTGCAGCGTTAGGGCTGGTTTCAGGTGTAAACCGGGCACAAGGGTTAAGCGCATGCTTCTAGTCCTATTTGGAAAGCCCCCAATTCCCGACTAGGTTTTGGCGCTTCTGGAGTTCATGTTGAATTGTTATGAGGCTAGGGTGTCTGTAGCTTATTTGTAGGTCGACCACGTATAGTGATGAGAGCAGTCTTCCGTCTCGGGGAAGAATGTCGGCTAACTGATCGATTTTGAGGAAGAATGTCGGCTAACTGATCGATTTTGAGGATAAAAAAGGGTGACACTTAGGACGCTTCCCTGGGGACGCCCATTTCTTGCGGATATGACGGAGACCGAGTGTCGCCAACCTTGACCCTGAAGGTGCGGTTTTGTAGAAATTGGTGGATGAAACGTGGTTGGCGACCTCTCAAACCTTTACGGTGGAGATCCTTCATGATCCCGTATTTCCACGTAGTGTCGTATGCTTTTTGAAAGTCGAAAAATATGAAAGCCACATGTTTTCTTCGGACGAAGGCCTGTCTAATATCTGATTTTAGTCGTACCAGGTGGTCCGTTGTGCAGTGGCGCTTACAGCCACCGCTTGGATGTTGTTAAGGCCTGTATGCATTTCAAGGTAGTCGACTAGGCGTGAGTTTATCTTTCTTTCCATAGTCTTAAATAGGACACTAGTTAAGGCAATGGGACGGTAGTTATGCGGGTCGCTGTGGCATTTTCCGGGTTTGGATATCGAGATACTTACGAATTCCCGTCATTGATCGGGAAAGAATGAGTTTGAATATAACGTATTGAACACATTTAGTAGGTCCTGGAGAGCATTATCATTATCCTGGAGAGCATTATGTTTGATCATATCGGTCCGGCCCGGGTGAGGTTTCACGAGTGTGGTCGATAGCATACTGTAGTTCATGGAGGGAGAAAGGTTTGTCGTAGAATTCTTCATCTGCGGAAGTGAAATCAATATGCTCACTTTCTCTTAGGATCTTTTCCCGTTGGAAAGAAGCCGTGTAATTTGTTGATTGCGATGTGAGGCTGAAAGTTTGAGGTAGTTTATCCGCGTATGAAGAATAGACAGTGTCTTCGTCCGACAAGATTTGGATGGGTCGCTCGGGGTGACCTTGGATATGTCTGATTTCCCCCCACACTTGGGAATGAGGGGTGTTTCAATTGATTGTGTTAACTAATTGGGTCCAGCTTTCTTGCTTCTTCTCCACGCTAAGTTTGTGGAACACGGCAGTTTCCCTTTTCCAGGCTACTAGGTTCCTGGGAGAACGTGCGCGGCTGAAGGCCCCGTACATCTTTCACGCCGGTCCTTTGCTTCTTGTACCTCCGGGCACCACCAAGGTTTTGGGAAAAAGGTTGAGGAGTTGCCAGTCCCTGGCAACTCCACTGAAGCATTGTGCTGTTGTTCATTTCGGATCTGTTTCACGCCCAGATTTTGATGGTCTTGAGCGGTCGCGTGCTTTGTAGGAACTTTCGTGGTGTTCTTGTCTATGAGGCGCAGGTGTCCAAGATCAAGAGCGTTCGCAAGAGCGTCCGCTTCCTGTAGAACATGATCTCCTAGACTCACTGCGTTTTTGGTTGAGTGCTCTTGTAGGAGGAGGAGGAGGACGAGGGATCCCGATCTTTGTGTTTGCTTCTTGAGCGAGCGCATTTCTCTTCTAAGGAGTTTTTTCAAAACATTGTGATAAGCGGAGTAGTAGTCGTTGGGATATTAGAGTCGTGTGCGATGCATGGTCGATCAGTGGTTTTCGGCATCAGTTCTTCATTGAAAATTTTCAACGCGTCCTCGCGCAGGCGATGGTCGTTCTCACTTGTGAGATGTTCTGGTGTGTTGCTAATGTTAGCTGAGGGTTGAATACCTAACTTTGGTTTTCGCTGGGGGCGGTCCCAGTTAAGACGGTCAGAAGTCGTTCAACGCTCTGATCGAGGCGAGCTGTCGTGGGCTATTGCTAATATTTTTGCTGTGTGGTGAGAAGGCGTTGCGTACCCCGCGGTCACCATCGTCGTCGGAATCTTCCTCTCTTTGTCTTTCGATTTTTGGGTTATTGGACCTCTCCTCGTGATCGACCGAGGCAGCATCCATCGCAGTGCTTTCCTGGGCACTGGTGGACTCATTGCTTGGGGCGCCCGCCTCTATTGCGAGGGCGGTCGCTGGGCTGGTTGTGATAATGTTAGTACTGGACAGGGTGTCGTCTGAGTGGGTAATCTTAGTTGTAGATTTAACTGCTTTGGCGTAATTTAAATTACGACAGTTTGGGCTTTCGTCATAAAAGATTTAGACGGCTTGTTTTTGTGTGACTCAGCGTTCGTTTTGTATGATTGTCATTGCTTTTTGGATCATGTGCTTTGGGCAATCGCGGTCGCCTGCCTCGTGGATGCATTGGCAGTGGTAGCATTTAGGTTAGCCGTCGGTGCAGTTCTTTCGGTCATGTTCGCCGGCGCACCTCTGACAGCGTTGGGATATGTAAGGCTGGCAGTATTTGATGACGTGTCCGTATTCCAGGCATTGTTTGCACATAGCAGGCTATATCGCCACCGGGTAAATTTTGGTTTTCCCTTGTTCGCCTGGGATTACTATGAATTTTGGTGAGCTGCGTCATGGGAAAGTGATTTGATATGGGTGGTGTGGGTGTTGCGTGGTTTGATCCATTCTGCTATGGAAATGTTGGTGACTCCATAATCCTTTGCTAAACCTGCGGCAAAAGCGCTTAGGTCAGTTTTAGGAGTGTAGTTGGTGTTGTAGCGTCGTCTTGTAGCGTTGAAGAACGGATGTATTTCAACAGTTACTTTGTGTTTGTCTATTTTATTATCCTTTGTATAGCGTTGCTTTGCTCGATATTTACGACGTGGGCCAGATACTTCTTTCCCTGCCAGTTTATGTTTATCGGTTTGCTTCCCAGTTGTTTGGTGAGCGAGTTCGTCATGGTGAATGGGTTCATTGCGGGAGCAACTTTGTTTGCACTACTATCTACAAGCGTTATGGGGAAGTGGGTAGGAAATGATGCTGATCTTCTCTCGTGGGTAGGGTCAGCCGGGGGGGAACGAATCGCAGCCGCAGCCTCTCGTCGCTAGACTTCGTGCTCAGTTTGGTATTGCAGGATCTCCTCTCAGTCTTGTCCCGGGGGCAGTCTTCGTGTCCCGTAGGGTGGCCGTTTACTTTACAGTAAAAGCAATGAGGTTCTTCGGATGGGCACGACAAGGGATCGTCTCGCTTATCATGGTCGTCTTGGGAGCAGTGTGAGCATCTTTGTATACCGTTACAATTTTGGCTCGTATGTCCGTATTTCTGACATTTATAGCATCCCATCGGACCGTCTTTCGAAGGGTGTAATCTTGGTTTTGGCGTCAAAGAAAAGTATGTCTATGTAGTTAGGTGGGGTGGGGCAATTGAATTTAAGCAGAAGGGCCGTGGTGGTGTTTCTTCTTGGTTTGATTTTTGGTGCGATTTTCGCTTCAACTGTACATTCCTCGGATTGGACGAGTCTGGGGATGCATTCGTCGGCTTCATCACTCGGGAGACCCTCGATGTAAATTAGGCCTGAGCTCGTGGAAAAAGTTGAGTGTGGAATGATTTTGCAATTTTTCGCATATTCTGTAATTGGAGAGTATAGTGTCACTTTCAAGTTTTGTGTCTACTTTAATGTTGAAGCTATCGTCACCGCTGGCGGTGATGTTGAGAATTTGACGGCCAGTTATGGAGCCCAGTTCTTTTCGTAGTTTATATGGGCAAATATCCGGTCTGTTTTTTGACATCGAATGTCATTTTCAAGTGTTCGGGGAATTTAGAGCTGATGTTGAATAGGTTGTGGGTTGTGGTCATCAAATCGAGTGTATTGTTTCCTCTTTACGTTTCTTGGTGTTCGGGCATTATGAGTTTCGGCTGGGAGAAGAGCGATGTTATCAGAGAGGTAAGAGGCGGAAGCACACGATCAGGTTACGGGTTCCTTGGCTTCTATCCTCATCAGCTGATCCAGTAGGGTATTCCTAGTTGCAAAAAGGTTCTGAGTTTAGTGGGGCGTTCACCGACTCCACTGGAGGGCGCTGAGCAGTCCTCAGTCTCCAGCTCGGGAAGGCCCAATATTTTGCATATCTTGCCATGGGCATCATGCATTCCGATCACACTCGCGTCCAGCCTCGAGAAGCGCTCACTGGTGTCATCGACCACGATGGGGCAGGTCTTCTGTCGATGAGAAGCTTCAGAGGGGTTCGACGTTCTTTCGCGCAGACACGTTTGAGTACGACTCTCTAGAGGGGCCGTCAGCCCCTCTCCGATAGGACCAGTCTTGCCCATTATTCGATCCCCGGCTTCTACCCGGAGTTCTGGGTTCTGAAGGTGGGGCCTTCTTTACAATTATTTCTTTTCTATATACGAATTATACACTAACCTAATCCTTAAATTTACCCTTAAAAATAATCTTGAACATGAGTTTCTTGTGAAGATAATTTTTTTAATTTTTTTTTTTCAACATTTTAGAATTGGGTTTCGAATCTTATTTTCAAACCCCTGTGTCAGTGGGGGCTCACCTCTTCGTGCACCAAACGAGAGGATGTAACTACAAACTGTAAGAGGGACGGGGGGGGGGCGGTGGAGGATTCTTTCATCAAAACATATTTACACAAAGGGACAAGTTATATTTGATGTTTAAAGAGGACGCCGTGGGAAGGCGGATGAGCCTGGGATACCCCAGGGGTATCCCTTTGAGGTGCCTTATTGCTCTCGCTCTAAAGAGATGATAGTCGATCTCTCCAATTGATATTCGGTCTCGTAGCGATATTCGGCTTGGAGCAGTGACCGGCGCTTATTTTGATGCAGCAAAAAAATAGGCTTCAATACAATGGAAACTTGCACACTTAGGAGCTTAGACGCAAAGAACAGTATGCGATGGTGTTTTCGAACTCACTGGTTACGATTCTGCCTCTGCGCAAAGCTACCACGTTGGTGTGTTGATTTGACGAATTCGGTAGGCGAATGAATGCTATAACCGTTGCGATTGATGCTCAACGAGGTCAATAAGTTGTCCTCACGTATGGGGAATGGTGGGCATGTACTCTCCTTAGCCACAGAGAGGCGTTTATCGGAAATGTTGGTGATGTCGCTGAGCGTTGGGTTGCTGATAAAGCTCCTTGTCTTAAAATAGTTTTGTAGCGAGAGTTTGTCTCGCCGGGGCGGAAGCTCGGTAGCTAGTGTGTTCAGGGATTCGATATGAGTGGAACGGAGTGATGTGCAATACATTGCTTGCTATGATCGAGAGGGGGTCGAGAAAGGTTTAACTACTGAATCGTGAACAATAGCTCCATAGTCAATGCGTGAGCGAATAATTTTTCTGAACAACGTCATGCCGGTGTCCATTTAGGCGCCGAAATTTTGAGGATGTTACCGAGAGTACAAGTCCCGGTCACTAGGTGCGGCGAGTCTCCAGGGCTGTAATGAGGTCTCGCCATGTTTGTTTAGGGTACAACATAATACCCTTGAATTTTTGTATATATGAGGTGTGTTGTGCAGCGTAGGAATTGGTTTCAAGTGTAAGCCGCGAACGAGAGTAAGATGCATGCTTTTAGTTTTAGCGTGC
This sequence comes from Gammarus roeselii, assembly GCA_016164225.1. Classification (NCBI taxonomy): domain Eukaryota; kingdom Metazoa; phylum Arthropoda; class Malacostraca; order Amphipoda; family Gammaridae; genus Gammarus; species Gammarus roeselii. The sequence continues at coordinate 6,240 of SDVV010007756.1, read as the reverse complement.
GAGAATCAAAAACCGTTTAAGGAAGCCAAGTTCCCGACTTCGATTAGAGACGTGCGGAGATCATATTGAATTGTTAGAAGGCTAGGTTAACTTGTTTATAGGTCGTCCTCGTATGACGATGAAAGAAATCTCCCGTCACGGGGGAGAATGTTGTCAAGCTGGTCGATTTTGAGGATAAAAATAGTGATACTAAGGACGCTTCTCTGCATAAGGGTTGCTCATTTCGTGCGGGTACGATGATGAGTGTCACCGACCTTGACCCTGAAGGTACGATTTTGCAAAAAATGGTGGACAAACGTGAAGGGCGGCCTCTCAAGCCTTTGAGGTGGAGGTCCTTTACGATACTGTATTTGCAAGAAGTATTTTTCGACGACGAAAAATATGGAAACCACATGTTCTCCTCGGACGAAAGCCCGTCAAATGACTGATTCTAGTCGTACGAGGTGGTCCGTTGTGGAGTGGCGCTTACGGCCACCGCATTGGATGTTGTTAAGGCCTGCATGCATTTCAAGGTAGTCGACTAGGCGTGAGTTTATCATTCTTTCCATCGTCTTACAGAAGACTCTGGGAAGAACAATGGGGCGGTAGTTGCGTGGGTCATTGCGTTCTTTTACGGGTTCGGGAAACGGGATGATTACAGATTCCCGCCATGGGTCAGGAAAAAAATAGTTAGAATACATTGCTAAAAACTTTTCATAGGTACTCGAGGGCACCCTCGTGAAGATGTTCGATCATATTTATGTACAGTGGTGAAAGAAAGTTCATTTACGATTGAAGATTAAGAAAAATCTTCAATCATACTTGAATTTACTTGATATTATTCATTAAGAAGCCTTGTCAAAGTATTATACCATAAGTATTTTCTTTATGAGGTTAAGCCACGTGGGCAAAGTCTAATTTGCTTTTTCGGTTATAGTTATAGACAAAAGAAAATTCGTTCATCTCACCTTTGCAGCCCCCCACAGCCCCGCCAACAGGGCATGCGGGCATGAAAGGCAGTATACCTTAGCGCGCCAGCAATCTAAAGAACAACACGGTATCAAAACTGCAGCAGGGCGTTGGTCGGATTGCGCTTAATAGGACCACAAAAATACTGAAGTCAATCAACAATTGCACACAACTATCAAAACACACCAACAAAACCGCAAAATCAAATTTGTTACACCTAGCGAAATTCGTACAACACCCCCCCCCAAAAAAAAAATCTCAGCCAAGGCCCTCTTGAAGCCACGAAGAGAATTGCACTGCACCACACCAGAGGACAGACTGCTCTAGACCTGAACACAGCGGGAATAAAAGAATCTGCGACAAAGAGGAACCAGCAGTTTGAAAGAATGACCACATGTGCCAATATCTGGAGCTCGCTCAAACAGCAGACAACCCCGAATCCACAGAACAGTGAAAAATCTTCCAACACTTCACCAGATCCAAACGCAACAACCTCCCCTTGACCGAAAACAACTGAGAAGCTCTGAGCCTTTTACCATAGTCCACTCCACCCAGACCCTCTATTTCCCTGGTCCACCACCTCTGCACAGACTCCGAAAGTCTCAGATCCCCAAATATCCCACATTCCACACATAATAGCAGTATAAGAGTTATAAATGAAGACACCATGAAAACAGAACTCCTATTGACAGTAGAACGGAGCAGACTGGTTGCCAGAGTGGAAGCTTTTCTAACAACACTCTTCACATGGAGGTGAAATCGCAACCTTGAGTCAACAAGCACTCCCGAGTCCCTGCAGGAATAAACAAGCTCAAGTGATACACCATTTAAATTATAAGCACTTCCATCATCAAGCTGCTACAATTCAAGACGACCCCTGTGGAAACGTATAAAGACACATTTGGTGATGTTCAGATAGAGATTCCATGACATGGAAATAGACTGCACCAAATTTAGATCTCTCTGAAAGAAGACACACCTAGGCGAACTGCTTGTACTTCGCGTGAGAAGCTCAACTAAAGTTTGAAGTCATCAGCAAAAGCCTTCCACTTACAAGCCACTCCCGCTCCAACATGATTAACATACAGCAGAAACAAGAGCGGGCCCAGCACAGAATCCTGGGGCACACCACTTGTCACCTCCCGAAAGTCACAGACAACTCCCTCACAGAAACAAACATTTGCCTCCCAATCAGAAAACTACGAATCCAATCCAACTATCCACCATGAATACACACACACCTTAGTTTGGCCAACAAAACAGAATGATTGACAACACCAAATGCCTTGGAAAAATCCACCACCATTCCATCATCCACCAGATCAGCAACCTCACCATAATTAAGCAACAGTTGATCCTCCGTGCTCCTTCCCACCCTGAATCCAATTTGGCCGCTTGACAAAATACCAGAATTTTCCAAAAAAGACACCACCTGCGACACAATAACCCGCTCCAGCATCTTACATGAAACAGAAGTGAGACTCACAGGTCGGTAATTGAGAGGGTTGCTCCTCGTTACGCATTCATCACTGTGTTGTTGTTGCCCAACCCCATCTCCCCCTGCAATGGAAGAGCCACAGCACAACCCGAAACCCGGTAACTCACCGACATGTGCATGTTAGGGACGTTTCAGCGGGTGCAGGCATTTATATTATACCTACATCACCGAGGAAGTTGATGCTGTGTATTCGGGCGTTCCCACAGGTAACGTACCGACGTGATATTGTGGTCAAGTCGGCTGGTTGCTACGGCTGGGCACGACGTCATGACGTGCTCGACCGTATTGGGCGTACCCCGGCATCGCAAACAAAAGTCGGAAGGGACATTCCCCAGTCTATGCTGGTGGTATGGCTGGTGGGCCGTGTGGTGCCCGAACCTCAGCCGTGACAGGTGGACCCGGTCGCCCATGAGCAGCCCCAACTCCGCATTCACCTCAGGCGAGTGACCCTGCAGGACCGTGTTGACTCCGTGTTCACCCCATGCAAGAGCTGTGAAGTGTTTGTGTGTACCTGTTCGTGCGTAGATGTGTTTTCAATAGAACGGAGAATGGTCGTGTGGTGATGTTGTGTAGGTTTCTGTGGGTTTGACGGGGGTTTAGTAGGTGGTAGCAGAAATGTGTCTGGTCTATAATCTTGTTAAAAATGTGAGTCCCTCCTTTGTAAGGAGTTACTGTGTGTGGGTGCAGTGTCAGAGGACCAGGCGGTTCTAACGTAGATGATGGGCCTAATAAATTGTTTGAATAGTGTTATAATCGATCCATTGGAGTGACCGTAGGTGGTTGTGGCAAGTACCCGGTACACGTTCATTCTTGGTATGGCTGTAACGCCAACATTGTTCGTGTGAGGCTTGAATGTAATCCCCATGGCATAGGTTACTGCAAGGATTGTGGCAGTGGGACTGTGTGGCATAGGAGTGTTGTTAGGCGTGAAATGTTAATACTGTAATGGAAAACTTGATCTCGCACACCCTCATTCTATTATCCAGCTGTGGGAAATAAAACCCACAATGCCTTGTCGGAGGAAAGAAAACTGTAAATTGCAAGTTGATGGAACCACCAAGTTCAGTAAGACGTAGACATCTGGAGTTTTGGAATGTATGGGTAGGGGCAGTGGTCCTTGGTTTCTCCCCTTCCCTTCCTTTTCTCAACTTCCAATGGTGTTCCCGCTCTGTGATGCCTCCAAGATGTTTTCCCTCTGTCGTATTATTGTAAAGGGCAAGGTATTTTACTTTATCTTGGAAGTATATCGTTCTAAGATTTTCTAGTAATTAAATGCATACCATGGTTTTTAAGATAATATGATTGTATTATGTTAAGAAAGCGTAAGTCGTAGGTGTTGTAGATTGAAGTAAGCCTTTTTGATGTTAAAATGTCTTGAGGTTCAGTGCGTATGTTTGTTGCCGGCCTTCTGGCTTGGAAGACTGTCACCGTTTGGGTAAGAAGCCTTAGGGCAGCCAGTGCGCTACGAACCATGACGAGTGTCGGTATAGTGGCGCTCACTCAGGATATAATCACCTAATGGATACTCTCAAGATGACATCGAGACTAGCACAGTTGAGTGACTGTAGCAGTTAGAAAGAACTAACATGGGTTAGGTAGATATGACGAAATCTGTAGTTATAATAGCATCGTTGCAGACACAAGACGACAGCATATCGAATCGAAGACGCCACATGAAGTGGCCATTCGTGAAGACAGAAATCCCGCAGAAACCCAAGTAAGTTCCCGTTGTGTATCATAGTGATGTGTTAAATATGCCTAGTCCGAAAAATCTCAATCAGGTGTCAATCCCATTTAAATCTGTGTGATAATATATTTAAAGGTCTATGTAAAGTGAAAAGGGAAAGGAAATAATTCCCACACCAGCAGCCAGACTTCCAGTTCAGGTACTGATGGAGAAGTACAGCGGCGGACTCGTTTGAATCTGTGTGATTCTGTCATTGGTGGAGGGTAAATTACGGAGGCGATTTTGCTGCTGAGTTTGGCGCTTAATATGGGTCAAGAAAGCTGGACTAAATATATCATGGTATCCTCCTCGGCACTGGCAGGTTCATTGCTGGGGCCACTAACCTCTATTACAAGAGGGCAGTCGCTACGTTGGGTGCGAAGGTGTTACTGCTAGAGAAGGGTGTTGAGGTGTTATTAGGTTGTGTTAACGATGTGGGGATAGAGTCTGAGGAGTTGGGTTTACTCGTAGAGTTGACTGCTTTGGCATAATCAAGGCGAGTTGGGTTTTTGTCGGGCGAAATTTGAATAGCTTGTTTTTGTGTGACTCAGCTGTCGTTTTATATGAGTCATGGCTTTTTGATTCTTGTGCTTTGGGCAGTCACGGTCGCCTGCCTTATGGAGGCATGAGCAGTGGTAGCACTTAGGTTGGAAGGCTTTGCAGCCTTTTCTGTTGCGCTCGCCGACGCACCTCTTGCAACGTTACGGCTTGCAGTATTTAATAAAGTGGACGTATTCAAGTAATTGTTTTACAAATTGCAGGCCTTTTCGCAACTGGGTAAGTTTTGCTTTTTCCTGGTTCACCCGGCATTACTATAAATTCGGGTGCATCACGTCTTGGGAAGGTGATTTAGTATGCGGTAGAAAGTTTCGTGATGAGATCTATTTTGCTACAGAAACTTTGGTAACTCCGTAATCCTTAGCTAGACCTGCTGCAAAAGCACTGAGGTCAGTAGTGGGGGTGTAGCAGGGAGTGTATGTAATTCGTTTAGTAGCGTTGATGGACGGATGTAATTCAACAGTTACTAGGTGTCTGTCTAAGTGGGTACTTTAGAATAGCGTTACTTTGTTCCGAGTTTTACGACGTGTATCCGATACTTCAGACTGTTTCTGGTTTACCTCCTAGTTGTTGTGCGAGCGAGTCATCATAATGAATTGATTCGTAGAGGGAGCAACTTTGCTGGCACCGCTTTCTATGAGCATTATGAGGAAGTGAGTTGGGAATGATGCTGGTCTTTTCTCCTGGGTGGGAGGGGCAGCCTAGGAGGAGTGCATAGAGGTCATAGCCTCTCGTCACCCGACGTTGTTGTCAATCAGGAATTGGAGATTCTTTTTCATTTATATTTTAGAGAGTCTTAGGGTCCCAAGCGGTGGCCATTTACTTTGCAGTAGAAGCCGCGGGATTCTTCTGATGGGCACGACTTGGCATCATCCCGTCTGTCATGGCCGTCTTGGAAGCAATGTGAGCATATTTGCTTACCATTGCAATCTCTGCTCGTGTCCTTATTTTAGGCATTGAAAGCATCTCATCAGACGTCTAGCAAAGAGTTTGACCTTGGTTTCAGTCAAGAAGAGGTATGTAAGGTAATTTGGTGGGGTGAACAGTTGAATTTAGCAGGTCGGCCGCGTTTTTTTGTGTTATGGATTTTGCACTTTTTTGCTTTATCCACACCGTCCTCGTGTTGTACCAGTCCGGTGATCAACTCATCAATTTGCTCCTTCAGGAGATTCTCAATGTAAATCAGGCCTGAACTCAGAGAAAATTTATTGTGGTACGATTGTTCATGCCTTTTGGTATATTCTGGTTTTGGAGAAAATATTGTCGCTTCGAAGTTTTCCATCAATTTGAATGATGAAGCTTTCGTCGCCGCTGATGGTGATGTTTAAGACAGGGCGGCCAATGATGAAGCTTTCGTCGCCGCTGATGGTGATGTTTAAGACAGGGCGGCCAATGATGAAGCTTTCGTCGACGCTGATGGTGATGTTTAAGACAGGGCGGCCAATGATGAAGCTTTCGTCGCCGCTTATGGTGATGTTTAAGACAGGGCGGCCAATGATGAAGCTTTCGT
>SDVV010007755.1:0-17586 GCA_016164225.1 Gammarus roeselii | reverse complement strand
ATCTCGACGCACCTCAACCAGCCTCGACGCGACCCCCGCCCCTTGCGCCAGCAATCCGCGGACTGTAATGGTTAATTGTTCAACTCAAGCATCTCACAAAAACGTTTTTCTCGGAATGGGTTTTCCAGCGCTGCGAGGGGGAAGCAGAGGTTCCAGGATTCAGAGGGGCCTCTATAGGGTCCCACAGTTTCTCAAAAGGCTCTCAAAGGGTCTCAAGGGTGTCCCTAAGGGCCCCAGAAAGATCCAAGTGGACCACCCCAAATCCACCTGGTCTCCCAAGTCCCCCAGGTTCCCGAAACCCCGGGTCCCGAAACCCCGGGTCCCCGAAACCACGGGTCCCCGAGTCCCGCGGATCCACGAGTACCTCCTCTCCCTGGGTCACCTTGTCTCAACCAACCTCGATGCATGCAATAAAAATAACCAATGCAAAATTTATCACCATGAAAAAAGGGCAGAGAAATAAAATAGAGCCCAAGCAAGAAGAAATAATAAAATACTAAAATAAAGTGTTAATGATCTATAAAATGAATAATCATCCATCCACCCCAACACGGCACCAGACTTTCTCAGTACCCTCCCCTTCCGCTTCAGGACGGTACCCAGGCGCACACCGGAGGACCTCCCTAATGACGAAATACCGCACTTCACCTCTCCCCCTTCCCCGGAAGAGAGGTGGTATGTACCTCCCCTCAGCGCGAAGTACACAGACGGATTGGTGAGTTGCGACTAGGAGGTCTACACCACAGAGCCCCTAACAATCTGATCAAGGTTCATGAGAGAGGTCCCAACCTAATTTTCTCCCCAGTAGACTTGACCAGCACAGAAGTTCAGCTACTCGTTCGGAGGTCCACCCCCTTTCTGCCGCCAGCAAGTTCGAAGAAGCTCTCCCTCCGGCTTCTCATGAGTGTCTTTGCGGTCGAACAACCCTATCATAGAGGGGTGACCATCAGAGAGGACGGTTTGTTCGTTCTGGAAAGTATCCCAAATGCACTACTCCAACTCCTCGCGAAAAATCATACCACCCTCCCCACTGGTTCGGCACAGAGACCTTGACGCGTGGCCTAACACGCACTTTGCTCTCACAGCACACTGCCCCGTAGTCAGGTCCCTGATGGAGTTCGCAAATGCCCCGATCCTCTCCCCAAGGGCTCACTTCGAAGCCACTAAGGACTAGATCATTTTCCCGGTCCATCACATCGCCATAGAAGCACGCACCAATGACTTCCAACTTCACACTCAGGTTGCTCAAAACCTGCGCTGCTACATCATCGGGGTATCACTCACGGGAATCCTTGAGCGCATCCGGACTCCCACCCTAACCGACGGCACGCCAGTTACCCCTCAGTCCCTGAGTTGTCTGTCAGAGCTCACCACCTGCACCGTTCACAAACTTTAGTCAGGATCCCTGTTCGACGCAGCTCAGTGGAGATACCAGCTTTAGCTTCAGACGCTGGACAAGCTGGCTCCGAAAACGGTCCGGACCGCCCTCTTAGCAGGATCTGTATTTGAACCTCAACTATTCACCAACGAGGCGATCTCACAAGCTAGCCAGGCGCTGGACACGTTTCGTAGCAGGACAGAGGTGCTCTTCTTTCTGGGGCCCTTCACCTCAGGTTCCTCCCCCGCAACACCAGAATGGTGTAACACAGCATTCCCTTCATAGCCGAGGCGGGATGGCAAGAGGCTCTTTTGGTGGCTGACCCCCACCACCAGAGCGCGCTTTAGGTTCCAGCACGACGCTAGACAACCCCAAGGAAAGCGGGTGGTCTCTGGTGCCTCTCATACAAGTTCAAGGCCCCAATTATCTCTTGCCCTGGGGTGCCGAGGACGCACCCAGTATGTTCCGAAAGAAGAAGGTCGGAAACCTAGGCACGCAATCGACCCCTCCCCCCTCCCTCTCGTAGCCCATAGCTAACCACAGACAACACGACCGCCCTCCTTCCGCAAACTCTGACGTTCTGCCGGCGACCCTCAGGGACCACCTCGCGCACTAGACCGAGGTCACGCCTTTGGTCAAACGCATTATTGCCACAGGCCTTCCCTGGAAATATACATCACGACCCCCTTCCCCCATCCCACTCGATCACACGTCACACGGTCTCCCACCAGCAACGCGAGGACGTACTAGAACCCCTCGTATCGAAAATTCCTGCGCAAAGACAACCGGCATTTGTATCTCGCATCTTTGCGGTCCCATAGGCTTCGGAAGGAGATCGCCTGGTGATCGATCTCTCCGAACTCAATGAATACATCCTGGTATTCACGTTCCGCATGTCCCACCCGCAGCGTATGCGGGCAGTGACAGTGCTGAAGCCCCGCTCTGGTTCACCAAGTTGGATGTTAAGGACGCTTTCACGCCCATTCCAATTCATCCCAGGTTCCAAAAGTTCCTGGCCTTCAAACTCGACTCGCGAAGATACCCCTTCTTTACTCCACCAGCAAGGGATAGACGCGGCCTTCTACATCGACGACTGGCTACTCTGGGCACCGACAGCATTTCCCTACCGGCGCAACACCCAGACGGCCTACGACATTCTCCTCAAGCTAGGCTTACGCGTCCATCTGAGGTAATCTGTTCTAGAACCCGCCTGGCAAATTGATTTCTTGGGGGTCACACTCAACAGCGAGACCGGGTCCATTGCCCCAACCTTACGACACATCGACCGCTGCAGGGACATGGCCACGGAGATACTTTCCCGTGTAACACTCTCGCTCCGACAGCATCAAAATTTCCTCGGCATAATAAATTTTCTTACACCTTACGCCATGCTCGCCACTTCTATAACAAAGTGGTGCTCGCAGCACGCTCCCTCCACCTCGACCGGTGTTCGGCGGTATGGATTATTAGACAATAATCCCTACCGCCGAGCAGCCCAGCACTGGCACGACGAGACCTTCCTTCATTCCTCCGCCCCGTTCGTAATGCCTCCACCGGAGCACTACCTTCTGTGGACAGATGCGTCAGACGAAGCGTGGGGGGTCGTCTGCAGCAGCCATCAGCGGTCATACGGCCGCTGGTCTCCCCTAGAGCGCAATTTCCATATTACAGCGAAGGAATCGCTCACCATCATACACGCGCTGGGTGCACGAGCTTATTGGCATCACACCACAGTCCGCGTGTTGTCAGACAACAGGGCGGCAGAGGCCATGGTGAACCACTCAGGCTCCAGCAAGGCCGCAGCATTGAAGTTTGGAGTACAGCTCCTGCAGATCCTCCAGCGCAGCCACTTCTTCCTCCTCGCGACCTACCCTCCCGGTTAGCAGAACGTTAGGGCCGATCAAGCTCTCACGTCTCATCCCGGTGGAGACGGAGTGGGCGCTGACGCCTCAATGCTTCTCCCGCTTCTCTATCCTATGCGGGACCACGCAAATCGACCTCTTTGCGCATCTGGGGAACCACAAGCTCCCACTATATGCAGCTCCGTTTCGTCACTGGCGAGCGGCTTTAGTGGATTCTCTCAAATACCACTGGAACCAGTAGAAGGAAATTAAATATACCTGTTCCCTCCTTACAACCTGATCCCTCAAGTGCTCCACAAACTCGAGACGTACCACCGCTACAACGGCGTCCTTGTGGTCCCAACCACCTCAACACACTGGTGGCCCACGGTCGTCGCATCCTTCAGCGAAACTCTCTCGCCCGCGACGTGCACCAGCGTATCGAAGGCAGGGAGGTCCCTCTAACATCACGACCTTTCTCGCGTTATCCCGCATTGAATTTTCATAAACGGCGCTCACAATCAAATTCAGTAGATCGCTGGCGGGTCCCTGGTTAACACGCACAGGTTTTCCGCACAACACCAATACCAAAGCGTCTGGACTCGTTTCCAAACGTGGCTACGCGCCACGTGGGTGCAATCCATCAACCAGTCCACCCTCTTGACGTTCCTGCACTGCGCTGGCAAGCAAAAGCGGCTTGATATTCGTTAGTATTGGTCTACAGGAATGCGCAACACTTGCCTCTCTTACATGGCTTTGACGTCACGACCCGCGGATATTCAAAGAACTGGTTAGGGCCCAGCTCTTTGCCCCAGAGGAAGCTCGAGCCGTCGCACTCGCAGCAAGCAACAGGGTCTCGGAAATTGCAGCCATGTCACGCACGGGACTACATTACTCCACGAACTCTATATGCGCCCTCATACTGACCGCTGACAAGTTCCTGTACAAAAACCAGACCCTCACTCGCACGCAACCGTTCACCTATATCGCCTCACTACTACCGGATGGCCGAGCGCACGGCAGGTGCCCAATGACCGCACTCAAAGCCTACATAGCACGATGTCCATCGAACAATCTGCTCGCTTATCAATGAGGCCACACCGCATGCCTTCACTAAAGCTCACGATGTCCGCAAGTATGCCTCATCCGTCGCTTGGACGCGTGGAGTCCCGCTTCAAGACTATTCAAGGCGTTTTGGAGGTCGCCCAACGTATTCGTGCACAAATACCTCTTTACAGTAGAGTCGCCTAATCAACCCTCCGTCTCCCTGGGAACTAGGTAGATAGTCCTTTTTGCCTCATAGGTTTCGGACATCGCATCCACTAATGGTAGGAACTCCTCTAAATATTATAGGGTACGTACAGTAGCGAAAGGAAATTCGTTTATGGTTAATCTATAACCGATAAAACTAACCAGTCTTTTCCCACGTGGAATTCAACATTATGTGAAAATTTCTTACAATATTATATCTGAACAATCCTTATTTATGGATAACATCAATTAAATTTTTAATGAATTGAAATTTCTAGCGAAATTTTATAATTGAAAATTTCACTTAATCTTCAATCATAAACTAATTTTCTTTCGTTACTGTACATACTTATCGTGCCATCGAGTGTGGCGACACTCCACGCAAAGCCTTCAGGTTACGGATTACGAAATGAGTATTTCCTTTATCCTAATTGCAGTACACTCTGTTACCATAGGAGTTAGCTATTGTACACATTAGTGGTACTGGTATGTTTGGAATTAATTGCCTACCGGATGGTTCACCGACCCTCTTTGGAGGGCAATATGCATTGATTACGTAACTACTCTTTGGTTGCTCATGCGCACGGCCCGCATATTGTTTTTGGCCGTGTCGAGCATGTATGTTCACTGCCGTTACCACAACGCCATATTTGCATTTACCCATACATTAATATTATTTGGGCCCTCAAGTTCAGGGCCCGCATGTTAGTTTGCTGCTAGGAGCTAGCTTTTCGTCGTTGTCGACAATACTTGTATTCGTCAAAAAGTGAAGTCATTACGGCCATATATAGAAATGTATTATCATTCCCTTACACGGCAAGCGCTTCTTTAGGAACACCCAGTTTAGATACAGCCGATCCATCCAACTTATGTGCTCTTCTGGCATCGGCCAGCTTGCGCTACATGATGGTATTTTATATGTTAAACCATATGGCCCGTATGAAGTGGAAGAGGATATAACTTTTGTGATCTCCATTCTCTCGATGAAAAGCCATTTCTCTGTAACGTAGTAAGAGCTATATGGGGCCTCCTCTTCTCCCTGCTATCTTAACAATACACTACTAACGGGAAACAGCTTCGCTAGCCCTCATGAATGACGAAGCTCGGTGGATCTCGCTTCTGTTAGTGGGGAGGGGGTTTTGAGGTTTCGGCCGTCGAGACAGCAGGAGGCGGACAACGCTGCTGTACCTAGAAAACATTTAGACCCCTAAGCGGAGGAGATGCCACGCCGTAGCCAGCAGACATTTAGCGACGACCAGTTTTTTGTCATTATTTCCTATGAACTCGAGGACAGTCGAGGAGCTTGAAAGTTTCGAAATTCCAGAGTAAGGTTAAACAAAACATAGGTCTAAATCGTTCGAAAACTACGTTCATCCAATATTATCATTATTCTCTAGTAAATGCGTCTCTGTAATGTTTTCTCTTCGTAGTTCATTCTAATAAAAGCAGAAGCGCAATGGGCCTTGTAGCCGGGCGTTAAAATCTTGTTACCGTATCCGCCGCGTGTCGTAGAAGGCGACTAATAGGGCGCCCCGTAGCCGGGAGTAGAATCGTGCTACCATAATCCTTGCGAGTGTCATAAGAGGCGACTAAATGGGGCGGGTCGAAGGGGCTAGTAAATCTCTTTCTCTGTAAAACCCTTCCTCAGAGACGGCAAGACGAGCGGGGGGAAGAGAGGCTCACGCCTCTCCAAACCCTATTGTTAGGGTCGCTGAATGTGCGTGGCTGTAGTACGAATGCTGTAAAGAGGAGGGAGATTGGTGAGATGTTTGTGAGGAGGAAGTTTGATGAGTTTGCGCAGAGTGAGACGAAATTGAAATGTAAGGGAGAATGTGAGTTTGGTGCGGTAAAAGAAAGTCAGGTGTAGAGGAAGGTTGGGCACGAGGTGTGGTTTTGATGTTGAGTGATCGGTTGGCAAGTAGCGTTACCGAGTGGAAGGAGTTGTCCTCAAGATTGATGTGGGTGAAAGTTAAGTTAGGCGTAGAAAAATGGGTATTTGTGAGTGCCTATGGTCCAGGTAGCGAGAGGAGTGAGGAGGAGATGGAACAATATTGGACTGACTTGAGTGAGTGTATTGAGAGTTTTGGCGGTCAATTCAATGTAGTTTGTACTGGGTGACCATAATGCGAGAGTTGGAGATGCAGTACTGGAAAATGTGATAGGAAGGTGTGACGTTCCCGGTAAAAATGACTGTGGAGAAAACCTGATAGGTCCGTGTATAGAGCAGGAGTTGGTGGTCGGGAACAGTTTGTTCAAGAAGCGAGATATCCACAAGTACACATGGGTAAGGATGGCCGGTGGTGCAGTGGTAGAAAGAGCGCCGATGGATTTTGTGCTGATTTCGAGGAGAGTGGTGAGGAGGCTGCTGGATGTGCGGGTGTTGAGAGAGGAGGGTGAAGGAATGTATGACCAACTACAAGTGGAAGGTAGATTAAGAGTGGAGCAGAGGTGGAAGGGCAACAAGAGAGTGGGGGAGGATGAGAGGTAGTGAAAGTGAGTGAAGTGCATGTGAGAAGCAGAGCTGAGGAGTTCCAACAAGCGTTGAGAGAAGAAACGACAACGTGAGAGGACAGGACCCGAGAGATGTGGAGGAAGAATGGGAGACGTTAAGAGATGCGTTGCTGAGATTTGCGAAGAATGTGTGTAGTGCGCGCCGTGTCGGCGGGTGCAGAAGGAAAGGTGGCGAGTGGTGGAACGAGGAGGTTAAACTGTAGGTGGCATAGAAAAGAGGAGCGTTTGAAGAGTAGTTGCAGGTGAAGTCGGTGGTGGCATATAAAGGCTATAAAGAGAGGAGAAACGAGGTGTAGCGGGTGGTGAGGAGAGCCAAAAGGGACGCTGATGCCAGGTGGGGCAGACTGTTGTGCCAGAATTTTGAGAACAAAAAGATTTTTTGGAAAGAGGTGAAGAGGGTGAGAAAGAGAGAGACCGAAAAGGGGGAAGTGGTGAAAGATGAAAACGGCCAGTTGTTGTTGGAAAGTGGTGATGTACGAAAGAGGTGAACCGAGTATCTTGATGAGTGGTTGAATGTCGAGGATGACAGAGAGGCTGATATTGTTGATGGTGATGCTCGGATGCCATTTTGAGCGAGAGACTTGTGGCGGACATTACTGGGGAAGATGTGCAGGAGGCGGTGGAGGTGATGAAAGCAGGGAAAGCCCTTGGTTTGGATTGCGTTGCGACCGAGTGCCTGAAAAAGGGTGCAGTAACGATTGTCGAATGGTTGGTGAGGTTACTGAATTTGTGTTTTGTGGCAGGTGTGGTACCAATTGAGTGGCGCAGTGCCAGCTTTGTTCCGCTGTTTAAGGGCAAAGGAGATAAAAATAAACCACACTTAACAGAATGATGTCTGTTAAGTGTGGTTGGTAAGTTGTACGGGAGAGAGCTGATCAAAAGGATTAGAGACTGTACGGACTGCGCAATTGGAGAGGAACAGTGTGGTTTTATGAGTGGTAGAGGGTGCGCCGCTCGGATTTTTGCAGTGAGACAGGTCTGTGAGAAGTGCCTTGCAAAGGGAAAGGACGGGTTCTGGGCTTTCATGAATCTGGAGAAGGCATACGACAGGATTGACAGGGAAGCGCTTTGGAGGGTGTTGTGTTTGTATGGAGTGACCGGACATTTGTTGGAGGCGGTGCAGAGTTTCTATGTTGGCAGCCGAGAATGAGTCTGAGTGGAAGCGAGGTTCTCAGTGAAAGTGGGACTGAGACAAGGCTGTGTGATGTCTCCCTAGCTGTTCAATTTCTATTTAGATGGAGTGTGCTGGGTAGTGGCTTGGAACTGTTGGAAGTGAATGGGCGGAGTTGGCAGCTGAGCCCGTTTCTATTTGCGGATGATACGGCCCTGGTAGCGGATTCAGAGGAGAAGCTATATAGGCTAGTGTCTGAGTTTGGTAGTAGAGTGTGAGAGGAGGCAGCTTCGAGTGAACGTGGGTAAAAGTAAAGAAATGAGATGTTCGAGGACTCTCGATGCGAGCAGATTTAGTGTCCTCCTAAATGGCGAGTTGTTGGAAGAAGTTCAGTGTTTCAAGTGTCTGGGCAAGGAGACTGAATTAGTGGAAACTGAGGCGAAGTCGCGAGTGAAGGAGGGGAAAGTGTTGGGTTCACTGAAGAGTGTAATGAGCTGCAGGCCGTTGGGAATAGAAGCAAGCCAAGAAAGGTTGTACGAGGGTGTCGTTGTGCCAACTGTGCTGTACGGAGCTGAGACTTGGGGGGTACAAGCAGAGGAGAGAAGAAGGTTGAATAATTTCGAGATTTAATGTTTGAGAAGTATGGCTGGAGTGTCGCTGAGAGACAGGTTCACTAACGACGTGGTTCGCATCAGAACGAGGATGGTGAAGAAGTTAGAGGACTGAGTTGATTCGCGTGTTCTGCGATGGTTCGGGCATACGGTGAGGATGGATGAGGGGAGATAGGTGAAAAAGGTGAAGTCAGAGGCGAGTGGACGTAGGCCTAGAAGGAGACCAAAGTTTGGGTGGATGGATGGAGCAAAGCAGGCGTTAGGAAGGAGAGACGTGAGTCTGGAGGAAGCGAGAGATCGTGCACTGGATAGGCGTGAGTGGAGAATGATAGTGAACAGATGAGTTTTGACGCTGCCCTGATGTGTTTTCCCGCTCTATGCATATCGTTGAGAGACGAGATGGTCGTGGAAGGGGGGGGGGGCGGGGTCATCATGACGCGACAGGGGTAAACCAGTCACGCTGCCGGGCCCTGCTGCCGACACTGACCTCGAAGCGCACTGATGACACGGAGGGTGTGTTGCGGGGTCCCCGGCCGGACCCTTTTGCGCAGAAGAGCTAAGGTGTGTGAGTGTATGAGTGTGAAGTGCACTTTGCCGTCGGTCACCCCCCTCGCTGGGGGATTTCGGCCTAGTGTCTGTATCTGTGTCAATGCTCAATCATATGGCTCTTCCTATGTTACAGAGGAATAGATTTTTATCGAGAGAATCGAGATAACAAAAGTTATAATGTAAACTTGTGACAAGACGGGGGGATTTCAAATATGTTTTCTGTAATTAAACTCGCCCAGCCACCCACCCTGCTGGAGAGCCACAAAACAACAATATATTAGAACACATGGAAAACAAAAAACAATACAACAGAAATACTATTCAACTTCTAATATAGAAAAACAGCAGGAAAACAGGTAACAAAACGTGGGTAACGAGGCACAACCTCTCGGTCCACTTTAATTTTGGAAAGTTAAACATAAATACACATAGACGCAAAGCCAAATATCCAGAAAGGTGAGGGTGAACAACGGCAAAGCCCACCTCACACTACTCTCGTGCGCACCCACACATTCCAAAATGTAGCAATTTGGCGTTACAGCGCCCGACCAGGACCCTGCAACACACACTTCAAGTCAGGAGTGAGGTTCGAGATCATTATCAGCAGCATGGCCCAACAACTTTCACCTGTTTCACTTTCTGCGACATAGTTGCCGTGCCTTCCCACATCTAGCACGTTTTTCAAAGGGGTACTAAGAGCGGGTAAGCGCACAGGAGTCGCATCGAAACTCATCCATTACAACCATTCTCCGATCTCGACAATCCATTGCACGCTCACTTGCAACCTCCATGCTAATGCCAAACCTTCCGAACGCCGGTTTCACGCCATCCAACAGCTCACCTCCGATTTTAATACAATTTTCACAAATATCCCATCATCCATCCTCGCCATGTGTCCGAACCCCCTCAGATAAGATTTGAATAACACAGCTTCCTAGTGCACTGGGGTCTGTGTCCTTTAGCACTGAACGTCAAATCAGCAACCAGTGCTGCATCTAGCAATCGACTATATATTGTCCATCTCTGGGTTTGCCTCGATTGCTACTGATGGAACTCAGTAGGAATTAGGCAGAGCGTATTAATTTGGTCTAAGAACCGCGCCTGAGAAAGTGGGTGCGTCGACATTCCGTCGTCCAGGCTGGGGCACTGTTGAAAATTGACCGATCAGTCCCCCCCCCCATCCCCCGTTGGCATTAGTTAGGTTCACCTCCACCCCCACTTGCTGCACCACTACAGCAGCCGAGCACTTAGATATACCACAGATCAAAACCAACGGCATTACCTTGAAAGAAATCAAACTAAGACGTTCCCTCCACAAACACCACATCCACACGTCACTACTCCATGAAATTCAACTTCAAACAAAAATGCAAGACCAGAATGTTATCTTGATACACAACACTCCGCAACGACCGTCATAACAACGGCAGCGGACTCATTATACTCAAAGATTGCGTTCAACGACCATCTAACACAACTGCACAACTTCCAATGGACAACACACCAGCCAGCTCATGTTAACAACCGCAGTGCACGCCTCAGACACCAACACCTTTGCTCAAAGTGATTTCAACGCACACGAAACTCCTGGTTTGCCAAACGAACGCTGACCATGGAAAAGATGACCCTATCCACTAACTGGACATAATACTATGCCACATTCCCATAAAGTGGAGAGGCAGACAGAAAAGCTCAGCTCACGCGTAAATAAACCAGCCAGGAGACCCCACGACACACGTCGGGTCAGAAGTGTGATCAGTATCAGCAGTAGGGCCCGACAACATCAACTGGTTTACCCCTGCTGAGTCATAGTAACTGTGCCCTTACCTATCCCCCTCGCGATCAACAAGGGCGGAAAAGCCGAGCCGAGTTCTAACTCATCCATTCACAGCCATAAATTCAACTGGTTTACCCCTGCTGAGTCATAGTAACTGGGCCCTCCCCACCAACGATCAAAAAGGGCTGGGAAGCCAAACAGATCATCGTTCCAACTCAACCATTCACAGCCATAGTCCACTCACGATAATTCATTGCGCGCTCACTTGCAACCTCGACACTAAGGCCTCTCCTCCCTAACGCCGGCTCCACGTCATCCCATCAGCTGACCCAAGCTTTAGGCGGCCTCTTGGTGTACGTCCACGCACCTCTACCTTAATCACCCTTTTCACCAATCTTACATCATCCATCCTTTCTATATGCCCCAGCCATATCAGAACACACGAATCTACTCGGTCTACTAACTTCTTCACCATCCCCGTTCTAATTCGAACCACGTCGTTATTGATTCTGTTTCTCAGCTTCACACCAGCCATGCTCCTCAAACATTACATCTTGAAGACATTCGACTTTTTTCTCTCTTCTGCCCTCACCCCTAGTAGTATAAAGTACTACAAAAATGCCCTCGAAATAGGTACTACAAAAACGCCTTGGAAATAGGTACTACAAAAATGCCTTGGAAATAGGTACTACGAAAACACCCTGGGAATAGGTACTACGAAACAACCCTGGAAATAGGTACTACGAATATGCCCTGGAAAATATGTGCTACGAATATGCCTTGGAAAATGGGTACTGCGAATTTGCCCTGGAAATAGATACTGCGAATATGCCCTGGAGATATGGGGGCGCGAATATGCTTCGTGAAGGAATTAGATGGGCCTTAATTAGGGACTACATATATGCTTTGTGGAGGAATTAGATATAGAATAACTAGATCTTTGAACTTATTATCGAATGTTATTGTTATGAAGTATGTTATTTATTAATGTGTCCGACTCAGCCGCTGTATTTCTCGGACAGTGTAGTTTTATGTTAAGACGAATTGATCTTGTGGTCAAGTTGGTTACTGATGGTACTTAGAGATACCAAGAACGCAAGATTTTTTGTGAGTTGGCCGATGTATTTGTTAGGATGTATGTTATTTGTTAGTGTGTCTGAATTAGTCGCTGTATATCTCGGATATTGTAGTTATATCTTAAGACATTGATCTTGTGGTCGAGTTAGTTACTGATGGTACATGAGTAACCAAGAGCACAAGTTTTTTTGTGAGTAGACCGATGTATTTGTTAGGATGTATGTTATTTGTTAGTATGTCTGACTTAGACGCTGTATATCTTGGACATTGTAGTTATATGTTAAGACAATAAATTTTGTGGTCAAGTTAGTTACTGATGGAACATTGAGACTTCCCGGGACGGGTGGGAAAGACGGGAGGGGTTGACCGGAGTCAGGCGGTGTCCAAAACGCAAGTAGAAGCGAGTGCTATAGTTCAACCGCAAGTGGTTATAAGCTTTGACAATTAGCGATTTTATCTCTGGATGTGCGGTCACACAAAGATTAGTTTTTCCATACGGGAAAATTTCAGTTGCCTTACGGTATCTGGTTGCTTTCATTTACGATTGCTTACGTACGGATTATATAGATGTACATTATTAGGTCTTGTCGATGCTGTATATGATTGTTTTGGAATATTTCGCACGGTAGGATGGCATGATATATATTACTATGTTTGTTATTGGATGACTCATTTGAAAAGAAGCTATTGTTTATACATGATATTTTATAATGCAGGATTGATATTATTGATTAACTTCACTCGTTTTGTCGCATTTAATGTATATATTTTTTCATAGATTCGTCAAGATCCAATGTTAAGAAACAAACAGTTGCAGATACGTTCACGTAGTTTTTCTGATGTTTTTCTTCTGTAGACGATGAAACAAGGTTCATTTATTCATATATATTAATGGAATACACATTTAGGTGAACAATTTTAGGGTTAAGGCACAACATTCACTCATGTTCGAAAAAACATATTACAGGTGGACAATCAATCATGGTCAATTATTTATATCTATTTGTTCTACATAGAATCATTTACATCGTTTTTTAATGGGTTTCGTTACAGTTCTTTCCAATGCATATCTTTTCAAAGGCCTATTTTGGTGGACAATAACACAAGTTTATTATTATAATTTATTCACTTTTATATACATAACAGCATACAAGGATTATTTACATTTCATGATCATTTAGAGGATAAAACCTGTTGAGGTACACATACTTTCATCATTAAGTCGACTACATACGCCAGAGACGGTCTCACCCGGCTTGCGTCTCTTCCTGTTAAATCCATTTCTTTGTCGATTTCATTAGCCAAGGCACATCGCTTCTTTTTTTTAGTGACGGTAGGTGTATTTTCAATGGATTTTTGGGAATGTCGGGGGGGGGGGCCATAGGCAAGAGTTGTGCATGCATCGAGATAGTAGCATTTATTCACAAATTTACTGAGGCAGTTTTTGATAGTGCGTACAGTTTGGAGTTGGCATGCTTGCGCACGAATGTTGTGCATTGTCTCAAAATGTGTTTGTTTTCTGGTTATGTATATCTCTGTATTGTTCATGTTTGATTTAGGCTTGTGTCAGGTAATTGACACCTTTAGCAGCCGATTTTTGTTGCGTCGGACTCAAGCAACATGCTGTAGCAGTTGGGTTGTAAGCAGATGATTTCACACGGGTAGTCATCAGCTGTTTCGCTTTTCAGTAGTCCTAGCTGTCCTTTCTTGGATTCGTCAAACAAGGGGTGATTTTTGGAATAGTTGGAGAGGACCATGTATTCAGCCAGGGGTGCTTGGCGCATTTCCCGCTTCCATGTCGGCCACGCCTTTGATCTGGATCAGCAACGAGTCAGTGTCCGAGTACATGAGCGAGACGTTATCACCGTAGCGTGGCTTCAGTGTGTCATAGAAGAAGCTGTAGACTTTTGCATTTTCAAGCATGAAGAATCCAAATTGGAGTGGATGAAGCATTCGGATTTTTTTTTGCTTGAGGATCATGTTGACTGTTTCGGGACCGATGGCGTAGCAGTTTTATAGGAGCGGGTTGGCAGCGTGTAAATGTATACTTGAATGTTTAGAAGACTATTTACTGGATGGATGGGTCCTAGAGCATTTACGGCTTTGGCTACCTTTCACCTGATGAGATGTATATCTTCGATAGCTTAGGTACCTCTGTACATCTTCAACTAGCTCAATGTCTATCACATTTTCAAGGTGGGGCAAGAGGCGTTTTAGTGCATTTCAATGCTAGTTCATTCGAGTTAAATTTAGGATATTGCAAACAAAGATTTATTATATACATATATTATTTTTATTGATAATAGATTTTGACACATTTCATGTTTACATATATATACATGGGATATCATTTATACAAAAACATAACTTTTTCACACCGAAATTTCGAAGTGAGCATCTAGGCGAAACATAAGTAATGACATCGACCTCCCTCTCTTGTTTTATCTTGATCCATGGTACCAGTGCCTCTCTGTGGGTTCTTTATCAATGATGTATATTTATTCCTCACCTGAAGCTGTCGACTCCTCATATCGGTGTAGGATCTATCATCTGGGTATGTTTTTTTCTCTGATCTATTGGTGTTCTAGACCAACGCCCTTAGTACACATTTTAGATAAACGTCGACCTTTGGGAGAAGTGTATGCAACACTTGCAATCATATCCTTGCAACCAAAACTTTGTATTTAGTCTTCAGCGAGCTTTTTAAGGACGCTAATTTTTCATTTACTTTTTCATGTTCATGACATCGAATCGTTTCAGGTTTCTTCTTGCTATTGCCCACATTACCATTAATTATATTCCAACAGATTTCCAAAGTGTACATAATTCTCCTAGCACTCAAACGTTTGAGACATAATTCTCTCTCCTCATGTTTCATTACCAATGATTTTGAAACAAAATCAGATATACATTTGATTTTATTATGCAACTTATCACTTCTTTTACATGTCACCCTTTCATTACCCCCATTTGATATTTCGGTTTCCTTCAACGTTTGTAGGTTTTTCTTCACATGACATATCCTCGATATCACTGTCACTGATATCCATTCACTGAAAGTATCCCACGTTTTCCCCTTATTTTCAATTTCGGCTAAGGTTTGGGTATACTCCCCCCATTTCACACAATCTTCATACATTCCACGCTTGGCTGATACCGGCATTGCACTTTCTTTACTGCCTGCACCCTCTTGAGCGTCGTCTATAACATTAGATTGGAAACCCAAGTCCGGTTTATTATGTTCTATCAATGCGCCCATTGCATCCTTAGAGCTTATATCTCCTCGTTCATTTCAAGATTATCATATTCAAGATAATGGTGTCCTTTGAGATGGCGCCAAAACCCAAATGTGGAGCTTGATTTGCTCAATTTTGTCTCCGCATTGCAAATAACACATACCCCCGTGTTCTCCTTTCTGGTAAAATACTTCCATATCGTACTGGGTGACATCTTTCTTCCCTGAAAGCGGACCGCTATCTGAATGAGTACAGATAGGAGTCCATTTTTGTATACTTTGTTTACATGCATATATACAGGGTCGTTAGCGTCACTGTGTCGACACAATGCATATATACAGGGTCGTTAGCGTCACTGTGTCGGCACATGTGCAGACACATGTGTCGACACAATGCATATATACAGGGTCGTTTGCGTCAGTGTCGACACCTAGGCATTTACATACATTAGTGCAAAAGGGTTACCATACACTGCCAGTTACACTAATACCTACCCAATCTAGCCTCACCCATAGAACAACATCCTTGCTGTTGATACACGATATTTTATGTGCATCAGCTTCATGGTATGTTTTGTTTAAAGAAGTAATCATCCTATCTTAACCTATCCTAACTTATGTACTGATTTCAGTCAATGTTTCATACGATGCATAATACATATCTCCACTTATCTCTACATTTGATCAATCCTTTGCAGTTTGATGCACATCCAATTCTGATCTAGTAAATCATCAAAAACCTAACCTAACTTATGTATGATATTCAGTCACTGGTTTATACAATGCATAACAAATATCTCCACTTGACTCTACGTTTTGATCTAACCTTTGCAGTTTTGATAACTTACACCTATTTATTTCTTTTTCTCAATCAATCTCGACTCATATATGTTACCAGCAAGGTCAGATTTTTCAATCTTAGATGGATTGAAAGTTTCAAGTAATTCATATTTGTATACATCAACATACCAACGGACCACTTCATCTCATACTAGATATACCACATTTTTTTGTCAATATCCCACTTCATCCTTTGATGAGTTGCACAATAGATGTATTTTTTCTTTCCAATAATTTTTTCATAGTCTTCACGATGATTGCGTTACAAATGTCTCCACACGTTACTCGTGGATTTATGTTTATTCAATTTTATTTCTTTCTGTCAAAGTTTACAGACCCCATCACCCCAATTCTTTCAAACAATCGAGGGCTCGAGCTATAACCCATCCTTCCACAACAGAATCCCAGAATTGACTGAATATTTTTTTTCATCGGACTGTTTTATATCTTACCATTCTGTCACACATATACAGCATTTACCCCAAGATAGGTTTATGGGTAGCGTTGCAACCCTTAAAATATATTCTCCTACCAAATTCAACAATTTTGATGATACCTCCAACCAACGCAATGTATGCAATTTCATCGCTTAACCTTTGAGTTTTAGGATATTATAAACAATAGATTTAGGATTTACATACTTATATTTGTATTATTTACAGATCTAGCTGTCATCATCAATGACATTTAACTCATTTTTCGATTACAACATGGCTTGTACAACCACCCATACCCAGCACAACGATGTTTAAGTTTCCTCTCAAAATCTATCATATAATCCATCATATCTTTGTTGCAAATACCAAAGGCTGTTCCGTGCCCTCGATGATCTTCTACTCGGATCATATCAATTTCGAGTGTTGATTTCTTATTTCCCTTGAAGTTTGATACATACGACTGAAACCCGTCGATGTCAGTTACCCAGAGCCGACTTCCTTCTTCCTTCATCCATGCATGAAGAATGTTATCTCCCACTCTTTTAATTCTTGTTTTACCCATTCTGAGATAACTAATATTTGCAACATTTGTTCGATCCGTCTCATATCATCTTCGGAGATTTCTTCTTTCAAAACACGTTAACTAATTTTTGCCACTTGAACATTCATTGTTATCTATTTGAGGATGATCCGTCCGTCTCCGCTAGTCCTCCACGTATCACTGACTCCAATCACGTCATACAGCTTGCTATTATAATGCGTTTGCAAATTCTTCAAGCCTATCATCGCTCGCTTCGGCGATCATTGTGTATGTACGTATGTCAGTCTATAGACCTGTATATGTACGTGCATGTGCTTACTCGTGCGTAGGTAAGTGTGCATGAGTAAACAAAATATACATACATACATACATACATACATACATACATACATACATACATACATACATACATACATACATACATACA
>SDVV010007754.1:0-17586 GCA_016164225.1 Gammarus roeselii | reverse complement strand
CTTACCTTTCAACTTTGTCTCACTCAGCGCCAACACATCTAACTTCCTCCTCAAAAACATCTCACCAATCTCCCTCCTCTTTACATCACTCGTACTACAGCCACGCACATTCAGCGACCCTAACAATAGGGTTTGGAGAGGCGTGTGCCTCTCCTCCCCCCGCTCGTCTTGCCGTCTTCGAGGAAAGGTTTTTACAGAGAACGGGATTCCTAGCCCCTTTGCTCCGCCCCGTTTTGTCGTCTCCGACACGCTGGGGATTGCGGTAGCCGATTATACTCCTGGCTACAGGGCGCCCCTTTAGTCGCCTTCTACGACACGCGGTGGATACGGTAGCACGATTCTAAGGCCCCGGCTACAAGGCAGCAAGGGTATATCAGTAAATGCAGTGTATATCAGTAAATGCTGATGGGGCAGACCCTTGAGCGCCTAATGGCTAAGTTTGTTTGCGTGTGAGTGCATGAGAGCAGTGTGAGGTGCGCCTTGCTGTCGGCAACCCCCCTTTCTGGGAGATTCGGCCTGGTGTCTGTATCAATACAACGCAACACCCTACATAACGCTCTTCGCAATGTACGGTTTGCATACTTACCACACTCCAAATACGGGCACACCCTCTACCACTCCTGAAGCCACACAGTTTCTCGCCATGAGCACCATTTGAACCGTCTCTAATCCTCTCGATTATCACTCTTCCTTACAACTGTCCCAACAATTTGATGCATGATACGCAACACGTGTACCCTCAGATTACATAGACCCCGTATTCATCAGTGCAAAGATTATCCCTTTAAAAGACTGGTTTGCATGATTATTTTTCCAACTAATTCGACGTGAAGGAGTCAGAAGTGTTAGCCCATTCTACTCTACGTTTCTTTTTCTCTGTTACTATGATGTTTGTTTGTTCAGGTATTACCTATAAAAGTAAATGTTTAAATGACCGTTTTCTCTGTGCAGGACTCGCACCACTCTCCCCTCCATCAGTCTCCAAGCCTACACCACCATCACAAGCAGCAGAGAGGAGTGCCTTTGCACCACTCTCCTCTTCATCACCAGCAGCAGACCGATGACGGGGACCTCAGCGATCACCTCCACCGCCAGTCCCCCAGTGGCGGCGGTGGTGGTAACAGTGTACATCTGTCACCACTGCACCACCAGTCCCCCAACATGGGTGGTGGCAGCGTGCACCACTCTCCTTTGCACCACCAACCTCTGGTCCAGAACGGGCGTAGCCGAGATCAACGGCCGCGGCAGCAGTCACCGGGAGTGGGGCTCCTGCAGCAGGAGCCTCCCGACGGCAGGCGACGGAGACACGCTGGGGACAACGACGACGAAAAACAAAATTGCGACCTGCAGAAAGACCAGGCGAACGAGTCTGAGGTAAGCACGTGTTTTGCATATCGTTGGGTGGGTTTTCGGTGTGGTGAACTTTGTAGCAGGTCGTTAGGTGTGTTGTTGGTACGGCAATCAATGTTGCAGGTCGTCGAGGTGTGTTTTTGGCAAACAATTTCAAAAATATGATAAGTTTGTTGTAGTTTGACTGTCGTAGACTTTGAATCCAGTACACCAAGAAATCAAATCTAATCTTGACTTTCGTATTAAGTTGGGTAGAGTGGAACTGACGTTGTCTCCTCCGTCCCGCAGTCTGTGTCCGTGAAGGGTGTAAGCGGCCTCGGTGCAGCCGCCGCCGCTGCTGCCGCCACCATCGCAACAACTGTGGACAGCAGCTCCGGTCTGTCTAAGGTTACAGGTCAGTGCCCATTTGTTTGGCGTCAACACTGCTGAGAGCATCTTTGTCATCACCTTTCAATGTGTACTAAGCCATGAAGAGAAGCGTATTGTCGTCCAGTTGCAGAGGCTACGAAACGAATGCATGTTTAGCTGTTTCGTCATGTTGGTCAGAGGTAGCTACGCCTTAAAGTAAGAGTGCCTACGTGTCACATTTCATTACATTTGCAGTATTACTATAGTAATGTTGAACTATTTAGCATTCATTGTTACTGTAGCTACCATGTCCAAGGACTGATGTATATACTCTACCTTTTGATATCTCGATACTCTCGATAAAAAGCTATTTCTCTGTAATGAGTAAGAGCCGTATGGTTTTGCATTGCGCTTCTGCTTTTTATTCGAATAAATCCTGAAGAGAAAACATTAGAGACGTTTTTTGCAAGAGAATCTTGATAACATCCGTTGAACTTAGTTTTCGACCGATTTAGACCTTTGTGTCTCTTAACCTTTCTTGGGAATCTCGAAACATTTAAGTTCCTTGACTGTCCTCGAGGTTTTTAGGAAAAATAAACTCTTGGCCGCTTGGCGACGCGTGGCGTCTTGCGCCTGTTGGTCTAAATGTCTTCCAGGTAGCGAGTGATGCGCTCAGCCGTCTGCCGGCTGAACCCATAACCCCCTCCTTTTTTGTGTAAGCGAGGGTTGGGCTACCCTATCATTCATGATGGCTAGCGAAGTTGCCTTCCGTGAGAAGACGTTAGTGCGTACTTGAGATAGCAGGGGAGGAGGAGACCCCATATGGCTCTTACTCATTGCAGGAAAATAGCTCTTTATTGAGAGTATCGAGATAACAAAAGTTATATTCTCTTCCACTCATAAGAGCCATATGGTTTTGCATAGAAAATACCATCATGTAGCGCAAGCTGGCTGATGCCAGAAGAGCACAGAAGTTGGATGGATCGGCTGCATCTTACTGGGTGTTCCCAAAGAAGCGCTTGCCATGTAAGGGAATGATAACTTAATTTGTATAAATGGTGGTAATAACTGCACTCATAGACGATTACAAGAATTTTCGACAACAACGAAAAGCTATGTTCTAGCGGCAAACTAATATGCGGGCCCTGAGCTTGAGGGCCCAAATAATATTTAAATATGCTCGACGCGGCCAAAAACAATATGCGGGCCGTGAGCATGAGCAACCAAGGAGTAGTTACGTAATCAATACATATTACCCTCCAGAGAGGGTGGGTGAACCATCCTGTAGGCAATAAATTCTAAAATATACCAGTACCAACAATGTGTACAATAGCTAACTCCTATGGTAACAGAGTTGTACTGCAAGTAGGATAAGGAAATACATATTTCGTAATCCGTAACCTGAAGGCTTTGCGTGGAGTGTCGCAGCACGCGATGGTAAGATAATGAAGTACGTACTCTATGCTACGTAGAGGAGGTGCTGGCCTCAGCGGATGCGGTGTCCGAAACGTATGAGGTGAGAAGGACTATCTACCTGGTTCCCAAGGAGGCGCAAAGTTGGTTAGGCTTCTCTACTGTGAAGAGGTGTTTGTGCACGAATACGTGAGGCGACCACTAAAACGCCATGGATATGGTGTCTTGGAGCGGGACTCCACGCGTCCAAGCGAGAGACGAGGCATGCTTTCGGACATCGTGAGCTTTAGTGAAGGCATGCGGTGTTGCCTCATCGATAAGCGAGCAGATGTAGTGCCCCACCGATGACGCCCTGAGAGGCTTGCCGGAAGTAGGATGGATAAACAAAAGCTCATTGTGCGATGGACATCGTGCAGTGTAGGCTTTGAGTGTGGTCATAGGGCACAAGCCGTGTGCCCGGCCATCCGGCAGCAGTGAGGCGATAGAGATAAGTGGTGGCGTGTGGGCGAGGGTCTGTTTTTTGTAGAGGAACTAGTCAGCGTTCAGGATGAGCGCGCATGGAGGGTTCGTGGAGAAATGGAGTCCCGTGCGTGACATAGCTGCAATTTCAGAGACCCTGTTGCCTGCTGCGAGCGCGATGAGATGCAGAGCCTTCTGAAAGAGCGCCCAAACTGACGTCGTCTGAGTATTAAAGCGAGAAGAGGCGAGCATGTCGAGCACCGGCTCGAGCTTCGACTGCGGCACGAAACGTCGTTGTGGCGGATTTTCGTGAAACTGGGCCCTAGCAAGTTCGTGAAAGATAGCCCCGCGGGTCGTGACGCCATGGCCATGTAAGAAGGGCAAGTGTAGCGCATTCCTGTAGACCAGAACCGTATGAGGGTTGAGCCGCTTCTGCTTGCCGGCGTAGTGCAAGAACGTCAAGAGGGTGGACTGGTTGATGGACTGCGCCTGCGTGGCGCGTAGCCACGTTTGGAAACAAGTCCATCCGCTTTGGTATTGGCGTTGTGTGGACAGCCTGTGCGTGTTAACCAAGGTGTCCGCCAGCGAGCTATTGAATTTGATCGTGAGCACCATTTTCAAAAATTGAATGCGAGATAACGCGAGGAGGGTTGTGATGTTAGAGGGTCCTCCCTGTCTTCGATGCGCTGGGACACGTCGAGTGCGAGCGAGAGTACGTTGAAAGACGAGACGACCGGGGGCCACCACAGTGCGTTGGGGTGTTTGGGACGCCACTGTAGCGGTACGTCTCGAATTTGCGAAGCACTTGGGGGATCAGGTTGTATGGAGGGAAGAGGTATATTTCCGTCCATCGATTCCAGTAGCATTAGAGAGAATCCACTAAAGCCGCTCGCGGGTGAGGAAACGGAGCTGCAAGTAGTGGGAGCTCGTGGCTCCCCGGATGCGTGAAGAGGTCGATGTGCATGGTCCCGCGCAGGGTAGAGAGGCGGGAGAAGCACTGAGGCGGCAGCGCCCATTCTGTTTCTACTGGTAAGAGACGTGAGAGCTTACCGGCCCAAACGTTCTACGAACCGGGAAAGTAGTTCGCGAGGGGAGAGGTGGTGGCGCTGGACGATCTGTAGGAGCTGTGCTCCAAACTTCTGCAGCGCCGGGCCTTGCTGGAGCCCAAGCTGTTCACCATGGCCACTGCCGCGCGGTTGTCAGTTATCTGCGGACTGTGGTGTGGTGCCAATGAGTTCGTGCGCCCAGCGCGTGTATGATGGCAAGCGGTGCCATCGCCGTAATATGGAGATTGCGTTCCCACGGAGACCAGCGGCCGTAAGACTGCTGGTCGCAGCAGCATACGACACCCCATGCTTCGTCCAATGCATCCGTCATCAGGAAGTGCTCCGGGGGAGGCATTGCGAACGAGACGGGGGTATGAAGAAAAGTCCCGCCGCGCTAGGGCTGAGCTGCCTGGCGGTAGGGATTGTTGAGACAGGAGGGCTTGCGGCAGAAGTATAGGGAGCGTGCTGCAATCACCTCGATGAAGAAGTGGCGAGCATGGCGTAATTAAGGTGTGAGGAAATTTATTATGCCGAGACAACTCTGATGCTGTCGGAGCGTGAGGGTTCCGCGGGAAAGTATCTCCGTGGCCATGTCAATGCAGCGGTCGATGTGTCGTAAGGCTGGGGCGATGGACCCGGCAGCGCCGTTGAATGTTACCCCAAGAAGTCGATCTGCTGGGTGGGTTCTAGTATAAATTTCTCCATGTGGACGCGGAAGCCTAGTTTTAGGAGAAGGTCTAAGGCCATCTGGGTGTTGCGCCAGCAGTGAAGTGCTGTCGGTGCCCAGAGTAGCTAGTCGTCGATGTAGAAGGCCGCATCTATCCCTTGCTAGTGGAGTAAACAAAGGGGCAGCTTCGTGACCGTTGTAAAAAAATTTGGTCCCGGATTGAGACCGAATGAGATGGCCAAAAAGAAAAATAGTTGGTCTCGCAGTTTGAAGGCTAGGAACTTATGGAACCTGGGATGAATTGGGATGTGCGGGAAGGCGTCCTTGATATCCAACTTGGTGAACCAGAGAGGGGTTCAGCACTGCCCGTATGCGCTGCGGGTGGGACATGCGGAGCGTGAATACCGGGATGTATTTGTTGAGGTCGGAGAGGTCGATCACCAGGCATCTCCTCCCGCGGCCTTGGGGACCACAAAGATGCGAGATACAAAAACCGGCTGTCTGGGAAGCGCATTGACTATGCCTTTGCGCAGAAATTCTGATGCGAGGGGTTCTAGAACGTCTTAGCGTTGTTGGTGAGAGTTTGTGTGATTGAGTGGGGGGGGAGGGGCCTGGCGTCCATTTCCAGAAAAGGCTTGTAGCGATAATGCGTTTGACCAAGGGCGTGGCCTTGGTCCAGTGCGTGAGGCGGCTCCTGAGGATTGCCGGAAAAACGTCAGAGATTGCGGAAGGGGGTGGGCGGTCTCGCTGTCTGTGGTTAGCTGTGGGCTGCGGGCGGGAAGGGGAGGGTCGTTTGTGTGCCGAGGTTCCCCGAACCCCTCCGCGGCTACCGCTCATTGGAACGTATTGGGTGGGTCCCCGGGCTTCCAGGGCACGCGGGGGGGGCCTGGAGCTTGTCTGAGGGGCACCGGCGACCACCCTCCTATCTTGGGGTTGCTAGCGTGACATTCCGCCTCGGCTATAGAGGGGATGCTGTGCGACAGCTTCTCTGTGTTGCGGAGGTCTCCGTGGAGCAGGGGCAACGAAACGTTATGTGAATGGGCACAGAAAGGAGAGGACCACTGCCCTGCTACGGAAAGTGTCCAGCGCTTGGCTAGCCTGTAAGATCGCCCCGTCGGTCAGTAGTTGAGGTTCAAATACAGACACTGTTAGAAGGGCGGTCCAGGCGAATTCCAGAGCGAGCCTGTCCAGCGTCTGAAGCCGAATCTGGTATCTCCACTGAGCTGCGTCGAAGAGGGATCCCGACAATAGTTTGTGAAAGAAGCCTGTGGTGAGCTCCGACAGACAACGCAGTGACTGAGTGGTAACTGGCGTGCCATCGGTGAGGACGGGAGTCCGGATGCGCTCAAGGATCCCCGTCTGTGATGCGCCGTAGCCGCGCAATTTTTGAGCCACCTGCGTGCGGAGTTGGAAGTCCTTGGTACGTGCTTCTATGGCAATGTGATGGACCGGGAAAGCAATCTTATCCTTTGTAGCGTCGAAGTGAGCCTTTGGGGAGAGGATCGGAGCATTCGTGAACTCCATCAAGGACTTGACTACGGGGCAGTGTGCTGTGAGCGCAAAGTGCGTGTTTGACCAAGCGTCGAGGTCTTTCAGTGCCGACCCGTTGGGAAGGGTGGTATTAATTTGCTCGAGGAGTTTGGGTAGTGCATTTGGGATACTTTCCAGAACGAACAAACCATCCACTTTGATGGTCATCGTCACCCCCTGATGTGAGGGTTTGCTCGACTGCAAAGACACTCTTGAGAAGCTGGAGAGGGAGCTTCTTCGAACCTGCTGGCGGCCGAAAAGGGGTGGACCTGCGGACGAGTAGCTGAACCGCGGTGCTGGTTAAGTACACCAGGGAGAAAATGAAGTTAGGGCCTCTCTCATGAACCTTGATCAGATTGTTAGGATGCTCTGTGGTGTAGACCTCATATTCGCAGCTCACCAATCCCTCTGTGTACGTCGCGCTGAGTAGATTCATATACCACCTTTTCTCCGGGAATGGGGAGATGCGGTGTTCTTCTGCTGCCGTGCTGTCCTCCTTTGCCTTCCGTTTGTTCCTTGTCTCCGAGTAGCGAGGTGAATTGCGTTGCGGTCCTGGAAGTGCAAGGTGACCGGAGTCAGGGTGCAAATAGGACCTTGTGTCCGATGTGACGTTGCCAGTGTATCTCCGTCTCATGGACCGATTTCTGTTCAGGAAAGCCTCGTAGGCCGCACTGCCTTGCCATGACCGACAGGCAGATCGCGCACCCTGCTGGCCTATACACGTGTCTCGCGAAGCAGCTGGAGTGTCTCAGGCAGGTGGTATGGAGGTCGTTTTTGGGCAGAGAAGAGGTACATTGGGAACAGGTGGACCGGGAAACCGATAGGTCTTGCTGTCGGGTGGCTCGGTGGCCCAACGCGGGGAGCGTTTCCGTCATGTTCTGAAATTAGGGAGATAGAAGTATAAGTCGGAGGTAAAAACTTATACGAGAGTATTTTGCAGAAAAGATTTGATCCAACTACTATGTGTGATCATGTCGACAAAATTTTTGAATCTACAAATTTGATGTGTCGAGCAATTTGGTGTGTCTACAATTATGTCTCAACATATTTATGTTACAACAAATTTATGTTTCAACGAATTCATGTTCCAACAAATTTCTGTCTCAACAAATTTCTGTCTCAACAAATTTCTGTCTCAACAAATTTCTGTCTCAACAAATTTCTGTCTCGACAAATTTCTGTCTCGACAAATTTCTGTCTCGACAAATTTCTGTCTCGAAAAATTTCCGTCTGGACAAATTTCCATCTGGACACATAAATTTCCGTCTCAACAAATTTCTGTCTCCGCAAATTTCTGTCTCCGCAAATTTCTGTCTCCACAAATTTCTGTCTTGACAAATATCTGTTTCGAAAAATTTATGTGTCAACAAATTTGGTGTGCCACAAATTATGTGTCGTCAGATTTCTGTCTCGGCACTTACTGTCTTGACAAATTTATGTTTAAACAAATTTATGTCTAAACAAACTTATGTTTAGACAAATTTCAGTCTCAATAAATTTCTGCCTTGACAAATATATGTGTAGACAAATTTGGTGTGTCGACAAATTATGTGGCGTCAGATTTCTGTCTTGACAACTTTCTGCCTTGACAAATTTCTGTTCCGACAAATTTATGTGTCAACAAATTTGGTGTGTCAACCAATTTGATGTATCAACAAATTATGTGTCGTTAGGTTTCTGTCTCGACACTTACTGTCTTGACAAATTTATGTTCAGACAAATTTCAGTCTTGATAACTTTCTGCCTCAACAAATGTATGTGTAGACCAATTTGGTGTGCCGGCAAATTATGTGTCGACAGATTTCTGTTTCGACTTGTCGTGTGTCGTGGGACGCAGCTCACTGAGAGCAAATTCAGTACGGCAGGGCAATAATTGCCGACCCCATCTGTGGCTCTAATCCACTGCCCAGATGGGCCGCCCCGCACTCAATCTTACCTTTCGAAAAGGTGCGACGATATGTCAGGATCGAGTGAGGCGGGAGTGCCCTGCGTCCAAAGCAAGATCAATGAATGAATGATGGGGTAGTCCAACCCTCGCTTATATAGGAAAGGAGGGGGTTGGGGGTTCAGCCGGCAAACGGCTGAACGCGCTACTCTCTACTCGCTACCGGGAAGACATTTAGACCGACATGCGCAAGACGCCACGCGCCGCCAAGCGGCTATAAGTTTATGTTTCGTAAAAACTCGAGGACAGTCTAGGAACTTGGAAGTTTCGAAATTCCCGAATAAGGTTTAAAAACGCAAAGGTCTAAATCGGTCGAAGACTGTTCAACGGATGTTATCGAGATTCTCTCATACAAACGTCTCTGTAATGTTTGCTCTTCAGGATTCATTCGAATAGAAAGCAGAAGCGCAATGCAAAACCATATAGCTCTTACAAGTGGAAGAGAAATATTGTTTTGAAATTCTTTGCTTAAATAGCGAGTTACAGCGTAGTTGCCCCCTGATAGTTTTGACCTGGCCTTTGATGATTAAAGAAACCGGCCACAGTGTCTCACTAGAGGTTAGGTAGGCTCGAACCTACAACCTTCAGCTTCTAAAGCCTGTAAGTCTATTGTAAAGAGAGGCCGACACGATACCTACTCGGCCACCAAACTGGTATCGTTTGGGAGAACAAGATGCATTTAATCTTAGGCGAAAATTATATCTAGCCTTGAATTAAATGTCACGATGTTGAAATGAGCCACTAACACGTTATGAGATTAGGAAGTCGCTGCCTACTAATGATCCCTCATGTGTGCATCAGAGCACGACATGGAGAAGCTGCTCAATGCGTTGGATGAGCACATGGACGGCCCGATTCCTCGAGCTGGTACCACTAACGGGGACACCAGCGACGGAGCCTCCACCGAGGACGAAGACACCACCACTGACGAGGACGATGACGAGGATGAGGATAATAAGGCGCTAGATGAGATCGACGTGGCGGGTATTCAGGTCAGGCTCTCTCGCCTGCATTATTTTCCACTCGATGTGTTGTTACGTGTTGTGTGACAACGACTCTATAAAAAATTTCGTTCGGAACGAAACGCCAGCAACGGTTTTTCTAATGTATATTTATGTATCCATATTTTGGTAAATGAATTACCTGGCACTTTATTATAGAAGTTCACTGACCTCTTATATTGTTTAAAACTTAGTTAACGAATAAGTTTTATGAATACCTACTAACAACCGATCGTGCTTTTTATGTTGTATGTGTTGTCATAATATAGAAACCTGCAGTAGAAATCCTTACCAGGTCCGTACGTGATCGTAACGTGACACATATTATTGTCCCACAGCCCATCACCATGGAGGATGTGATCGAGGTCCTCGAGAAAGGGTATCGGAGCGTCTCTGATGAAGAGATCAAAAAGTACACCGACTTCATGGTGTGGTTCGCAAGCGTCGCCAAGTCTGCTTGCCCGCACAATAATGGTGAGAAGGCAAGGGATAACAAATATAAGACTCTTGTGATATCGTCTGTGTAAGTCAATGCGTTTCCGTTGTCAGGGCGTCTCGGGTATAAATTCAAGGCAAGTATTTTAAAGTTTGTTCACGCCAACACTATCTGTCAGTCGGCTTCCCCTTCCTGCTTTTAGCCTCATCTAACATAAGTCTTCTTTGTTGTCTTTACCTCTAACACCATTTAAAACCGATACCTTGAGTCTGCCCTATCACACCGTTGCCTCTATTACAGGCAACCGGTCCGAGGCGCCCACTGTGGACGAGGACGACTTCGGCGTAGAGTCTACGCTGTGCGCTACGCCAAGTCTGCTCAAGCGTAATCAGCGTCGCCGGCCACTCAAGAAGCTAGGCAAATTCCTGCTCAAGGCACTAATGTTTATTCTGGACTAAACCAGAGTCCAGCTGCACTGATATCACTGCAATGGTTAATACGGTCCCCTGCGAGTTTTGTGTCTGCAATTGTTAATACGGCCTCCTGCGATCGTGTGTCTGTTCGATCATAACTAGCCACGCCAGCC
The DNA here is from genome assembly GCA_016164225.1 of Gammarus roeselii. Classification (NCBI taxonomy): domain Eukaryota; kingdom Metazoa; phylum Arthropoda; class Malacostraca; order Amphipoda; family Gammaridae; genus Gammarus; species Gammarus roeselii. The sequence goes on along the minus strand of SDVV010007754.1, from coordinate 6,805 downwards.
AATCAAGATCAGTTGGGATACACAAACATCTCTACTGTATCTGCGGCACCCTCAGCTCCACTACGTATTCGAGTACCCGCTTCTGCTTATTTTTCGTTGCTTCCGCTTGCTCTTCATTATTTTATTTTCACACGGCGTATATGTACAGTAAGTTGCTGCCCCATACCTTTCCAAGTTACGAGGGAACAACGTTTGTTTTGATGAACTACACTACGAATATTTTTGTCTACTCGTGTTCAAGTGGAAGTTTCACCTCCGAGTAGGATGGTCGTGTCGAATGTGCTGTGGCTGTGAGTAAGCAACGAAAGCATTTATAGTGCGCGCTCAACATTAACGAAAGACTGCTGTAGTGGTATTGAGAGACAGCTAAATGAAGTGATGTTTCTGTAGGCTGGAACGCTAGAGATGTTAGAGGCGCTCTCTAACACTCATCAGCCCTTGACTGAGTAGACGAGGATATTGCCATTCAATTTTTCGTTCGAAGAAACTCTGTTGAGTCGTGCGTGATATTATTGGGACGCTTTCAAGCTACTGTATCGTGTGATCGGATGTCTGGAGTGTTCCCTCGCTGCTGGATCTAAACGGTGATACTGACGGGCACCTCTGTTGCTGTGGACAAGGGACTAAGTTTGCAGGAGCTAATAGCGCTTTTGAACATTGAACTACCGGCCAATAAAAAGTTTATTGTTATATTTATTATAAGCAGACACCACGTTATGTTACACTTGATAGTTGTCCTAATTTATGCCTCTTTCAGTGTTTTTAGTGTGATATTTTTGAGTCTCATCACTTTGAGATTTTTAATGGTAGAAGCGCTTATGCAGTGAAGAAGTATTTTATGGTCTTTTGTTTTCAGCCACCCAGTGTTCTTCACGTTTCTCTTGCTTGTAGGTCAATGCGGTTTAGTAGTATGGTGCAGACACTGTGTTTGTTGGTGTCATTTCAAGCAAATTAGTAAGAAATTTGTTGGACTGCTTCTGATCACTATTGCTGCATAGCCAATTTAAAACGCCTGTAGATACCAACGCCAGGCCAGGAGGGGGAGAGATGGCCTACGGCAAGATGCATTTCACTCTCTCATGCAATTACATACATTCCAAACATTAGCCCTTAAGTGAGGCACGAGATAAATATCAGCAACAGTACTCGACAGCTTCCACAGTTTTCCCTGCTGCGTCGTAACTGCAGAGCCCTTTCTTACCCATGGTCACCCCGTTTCTCATCAAAACTCCAAGAGCGCAAAGCGCATCATGGCTGCGCCAAAATTCATCTATTCGCAATTATTCCTTACTCACGCCTAGCAATTTTATTCTTTCTCGCTACCTCCGCACTGATATCAACTTCCTGCACTCAAATATTTATTATTCGATAACGGTTACTCGCCCCCTCTTGTAATTACTGTCTAAACGACAGGAGGACTTTCGCTCTATTCGTCACCGCTACCGCCTCCAGCACCTCTTTCTTAACAATACCCGCATCAATGTCGGCCTCTCTGACATCAACATTCAACAATTACTCAAATTTCTCAGCCGACCTCTAAGGACTAAGGTTTGGTATATGGGTGAATGCATGAGAGGAGTGTGACGTGCGTCATGCCATAAGCCACTCCCCTTTTGGGTGATTCAGCCTTGCGTCTGTATCTATCTGTATCTATACCTCCCGTACAACACCTCCTTCCCCGTCTCCCTTTTTCTTATTTCTATGGCTCTTTCCATTACATCTTGTTAAAGTCCTCACACGCGGACGCTGTCTCCAGCGCGCTATTAAGCCTCGTCACTCTAATCTAATCTTCTCCTGTGCGACACCGTCATTTTGATTTAGTCGTTCCACCACTCGCAACTCTTCCTCTATTACCTGCCCGAGCGGTTCATACCATTCGCCTTTTTCGCAAGTCTAAACAACGCATCTATGAACGTCCCCCATTTGTCCTTGGCATTCCCCTGGCCCCTCTCACAATGTCACATTCCTCAATCAACGCTTGCTGGAACTCTCAAATTGCCGTTTCATGTCGTCCTCAGCAGGTGGACATGACTGCGAATCCTTGGGGCTCTGAAGCAGGGTAGATTAAGTGATAATGCATCTTGCTGCCATCCGGGGAGTGCAAGGACCATATAGCTTGGCACCTTAAGAGTTTCTGTACGTCTTGTGACACCCATGCATACTTTTGGATTTGTAGCGTAACGGACATTGACTTTATGCAGGAGTTAACCCAATCTCTGTAATGTAACCTAAAACCTGTCTGTAGCTTGATGCAACACTTTGTGGCTTGACGTTCGGCACCTGAAGAACACAGACTCCAGCGCGCTACAAAGAATCCTTACTCTTATCTACTTGTCCACTGAATTTTGTTCCAATCAACGCTAATGGCCAACCGATCAGTCGATAACAATACCACTTCTTCTCGTACCCGATCTTCCTCCGCGCCCGACTTCCTTCCACTTGCCACACCAACTCACATTCCCCCATTTCAACTTTTCCTCAGTCAGCGCCTACATTAAACGTCTTCCTTACCAACTTTTGAGTTATTGGAAATATCTTTATCTTGTGTGGATTGTGTTTAACGCAGCATTCCAAGTGATTGCAGTTCTATTAGTGTGTTTGGAGCGGAATTACATACCCTTTATTTGTAGCTACGGTATCCCGAATACAAGTTAAATTTTCTTCTAGCACTGTTAGAATTGCACTTCTTAGGGTACCTATTCACTTTGTTTACCTAATGCTACACATTCTAGTGTTTCTATAGGTCTAAATCCTCAACGTATGCCAAATCGCTATAAAATAACTTGTGCGCTCGAAAACGACAAAAATATCCACGGGATGCTACGATAGCCGGTTGTTATAAGTTGATGATGAATCTGTTCGTAAGGGTAAATGCTTTCCATTCATAGGTCTTGACTACCGGTATAGGCGCGGGTATTGGGGCAGTGCGCAAACGTAGTCCTATGTGCTCATCGTCATTACCTTCACCAGTCTATTAATAGTTATAGGCGCGGGTATTGGGGCAGTGCGCAAACGTAGTCCTTCTATGTGCTCATCGTCATTACCTTCACCAGTCTATTAATAGTTTAGGCGCGGGTATTTGGGTAGTGCGCGAACGTAGTCCTTCTATGTGCTCATCTTCATAACCTTCACCAGTCTATTGATAGTTATAGGTGCGGGTATTGGGGCAGTGCGCAAACGTAGTCCTTCTATGTGCTGATCGTCATTCCCTTCACCAGTCTATTAATAGTTATAGGCGCGGGTATTGGTGCAGTGCGCAAACGTAATCCTTCTCATTCCCTTCTCCAGTCTATTAATAGTTATCAGTTTAAGGTTTGCCGAGTATTCGTAGATGTTCATGTCAGTCGTAGTAGCGCACGAAGTGTACATATGTAGCCGTGTTTGTCGCGCATGATCTCTTGCCGTTCCTGAGAGCATTAATACCAGCATTCCTCCATAACATTCAGGCAAGTATGATGCACATCCCCGCCGCCTAACTTAACACTTGGGATAGAGGTCTGATGGGCCCGCGTAATGACGGTAATGCAAGATATTAGGTAATTCTTGCCGAGCGTTGGTCAAGTTCCACAAGGCGAACCGAGGTTTCGGTAGCTGTGAAGCTATTGCCGGTGACCTTGAAAAAGCCTTCATGTGTCCCTTGATAGATTACATTTTCTTCAATTTCTTAAAGTTTGAAAGTGTGAGCAACAATGATAGCGTGCCAAATCTGTTGGTGTGAGGGCATTAGGTTTTGCCGCCTCGACGCGTTCGTTTCCCTGTCATCGGTGTTGTGATTGCTGACACTTGCACAATGAGCGCATTGCATACGGTGGTTCTTGCACTACCACGACGGAACTTGCAAAAAACTGTGCTAGATTAGATGAGGTGTAAATATAATTTTAATATAAAAGGAGGGAGTATATTTTTGTACCATTCGTATACGAGGCTTTACACTGGACTAAAGCCTTCCATTGGATGCGATAAAGTTGTAATTTTTTGAAACGAAACTTGACGAGTCTTCTGTAGACGCGCAAATCTGGGATCACAGAGCTGCTGTTAATGATCGCTTCGTATTTTCACGGGTACAAAGAGTGTCCTGTGTGTATACAAAATAAGATGAGACCAAGGTACTTGACATTCCCGCTCCACTGTCGGGTCGCGACTGAGAATTAAACACTGCATTTTTTCCAATTTTACACCCATTTCTCCACAACTTTGTATCTAGGCTGCATATTTGCATGGTCCACAACCAACCTATCTCGTCTTAGTTCCTTGACTGCTGATTCTATGCTACTAGTCAAACGAAAGAATATTCAGAATGGGTCGCAGCGCAACCTTAGTGTCTCGGAAACATTCTAATATTTGTTATAATTATTTTGCTGCTGCATTTGACTTCTAGTGGAACATTCGGTGATACTTTGTTTGTGAATACATTCGGCTGCGAGAGGGGAATGGTCATTGCGAAGGTAGATCCTCAGTTTTGTCACAAGTTTTATTGTTATTAGTTTTCAGTATCAGTTCCATAGAGCATGGATGATGATAAGCTATGTTACTGCTTGCAAGTTGTTGTAAATATTACTTTTAGGCGTACTCCTGTGCAATCTTAGTTTAAATCGTCTGCCGTATAAGGGAACAGACCAGCGTTAGCGACAGCAGATCAGCGCTGATGACTATACTTGAAGTAGCTGGTACTAGACTGCTCAACTGGACACTTAAAAAGTACTCGGTGTAGCTGAAATTGGCGAGCATCTTAGTGGAGCTCCTAAACTGTTTGCCGCGTTGAAAAATTCCAACACAACAGACTAGTTGCATCATTCATACGTTTACCACGGGTGCGAGAGCGTTTCACTTCTACAAGTAGCTAGCAATCCCTAGGCATCAGTTGGGTTCACGGGCTGCAGTCACAGCCCAACCGGGGACGTGAGCTACCTCCTTTCCTTCTGACTTCTCTTTTTCTCCCTTCACTATCGCTCTTGTTCAGTCCTCAATCTTGAATTTACTTACCTGTTGCTTACCTCATTTCCATCTTATGTTTGGCTTCAATTTCACTTTAACTTGTCTGAAAATTCCTCTTAACAACTCTCTTAGTAGTCGTTGCACACCGGTCCTAAATCTTATCCCTCTGGGCGGCTAATAACAGCCAAGTTGCGTTCTTTCACGCAACCTTCTTTTCATTCTTGCTGTACTCATGCGTGAGATTCCTTACACAAGTGTAAAGCTCATGTATAGAAGCCTCGTTCCCTGTCTCTTCCATGTTTCCTTCAGCAACTGTTTGGGCACAGTCATTCTTGCAACTTGAGGATGACTACGAAATTTTGTGGCTCTGGAGCAGGTCAAAATTCTCCTTGCTGCCACCCGGGGAGCGCTGGGATTTCCTGCACCTCTTGTGGTACCCGTACATACCTCGGACATTCGTCGGGGCTTCGGTGGAATACAAAAGCAACCACTATCCCCTTCAGCGTAAAAAAATTGACTGCTAAGTAGTGGACTCATTCATTCGAATGTAGTAGAAAAAATGTCTAACATGATTCAGCACTTGTTGCTGGTTTCAAGGACATGCTGATTTAGGACATGTTGATCTAAACAACTGTCGGCTGAAGCTCATTTCTTGTATCAAAATTTGGTTTCATAATAGCAGCCTTTGACCTCTTCACTGATTGTTCGTGCAAGAGCACATTTAATCTGTACTAGCCTTAATCTGTGAAGTCTAATTTTCGTATTTGGCGTGTTTTTACGTTGCTAGTTTGCCTAATCATAGCGTTCTAAAGCAGATGTCAACTTCAGTTCTATGGAAACTGCTTGAACTCAGTTTTGGTCTTCCAAGCCGACATGCCGGCATACTGTTAGTTTGTACGAAGTTCCTATCTCGCTAAGACGGGACATTGGTAGGGGATTTCAGATGTTATTTACCCAAAGTTTTCTGCAGTGTCTATCTAAAGATCCCTTTCTCACTGGCGATCCTTGCCATTCTAATTCATTACATAAACATGATTCAGTAATGAGAACATGCCTCCTTCAAACAATCGAGGCCGGATATGAGGTGTTAATATTATGTTTATAAAGTTATGTGCTTTCAAATTCAATGGCAACTGCATGCTAGCGGTCTAAACCAATAACGGTTACTCTCCTGTTAGGTATGCGAAATACCATTCGTAATGACCTGTGGAGTAAATGGTTCGACTCAACGTTTCCTGCCCGAACGCAATGACGGTTCGAGTTTCTGTTTGGTAGTTATGCATTTACTTAGGGAACCATTACTTTTTAAGTTCCGATTTTGTAAATATGATGTAGATTGTTATTTAATGCTACAACACTGTGATGCAAGTAAATAGACTTCGAGCCAGCTACGTCCTCAATAACTCAATAAAGCGGTCTCCAAAATATAGTTTATTTGTGTTTTACACTCGTAACCTTTAATAACAATCTTGGCTGTAATGGCTAACGAAAAGTATAATCATGTCTAAGCAAGGTGAAATTATAAAAAAAGATAGACATCCGTGAACGTACTGGTAAGAGAATAAGTTGCTAACATCCTTTCTCATGTCACAGAGAAGACTTAGATGGGCTGCCAGGAAGCTATTAAAATTAAATGACTCTCAGGTTCGACAATTTGAATTAACTTCTATCGCCACTACGCTCTAAAGACAGCTGGAAAGAAACTCGTCGTGACCGGCGTTGCTAACATCCTTTCTCATGTCACAGAGAAGACTTAGATGGGCTGCCAGGAAGCTATTAAAATTAAATGACTCTCAGGTTCGACAATTTGAATTAACTTCTATCGCCACTACGCTCTAAAGACAGCTGGAAAGAAACTCGTCGTGACCGG
>SDVV010007753.1:0-17586 GCA_016164225.1 Gammarus roeselii | reverse complement strand
ATGAACTCAACAAGGGTAATTCACGACGCTCGGAGCATGCTAGGTCATGAACTCAACAAGGGTCATTCACGACGCTCGGAGCATGCAAGGTCATGAACTCAACAAGGGTCATTCACGACGCTCGGAGCATGCTAGGTTATGAACTCAAAAAGGGTCATTCACGACGCTCGGAGCATGCTAGGTCATGAACTCAACAAGGGTCATTCACGACGCTCGGAGCATGCTAGGTCATGAACTCAACAAGGGTCATTCACGACGCTCGAACATGCTAGGTCATGAACTCAACAAGGGTCATTCACGACGCTCGGAGCATGCTAGGTCATGAACTCAACAAGGGTCCTTCACGACCCTCGGAGCATGCAAGGTCATGAACTCAACAAGGGTCATTCAAGACGCTCGGAGCATGCTAGGCCATGAACTCAACAAGGGTCATTCACGACGCTCGGAGCATGCTAGGTCATGAACTCAACAGGGGTCATTCAAGACGCTCGGAGCATGCAAAGTCATGAACTCAACAAGGCTCATTCACGACGCTCGGAGCATGCTAGGTAATGAACTCAACAAGGGTCATTCACGACGCTCAGAGCATGCAAGGTCATGAACTTAACAAGGGTCATTTAAGACGCTCAGAGCATGCAAGGTCATGAATTCAACAAGGGTCATTCAAGACGCTCGGGGCATGCAAAGTCATGAACTCAACAAGGGTCTGTTACGACGCTCGAAGGATGCTAGGTCATGAACTCAACAAGGCTCATTCAAGACGCTCAGAGCATGCAAGGTCATGAACTCACCAAGAGTCATTCAAGACGCTCAGAGCATGCAAGGTCATGAACTGAACAAGGGTCAATCAAGACGCTCAGAGCATGTAAGGTCATGAATTCAACAAGGGTCATTCAAGACGCTCGGAGCATGCAAAGTCGTGAACTCAACAAAGGTCATTCAAGACGCTCAGAGCATGCAAGGTCATGAACTCAACAAGGGTCAATCAAGACACTCGGAGCATGCAAGGTAATGAACTCAACAAGTGTCATTCAAGACGCTCAGAGCATGCAAGGTCATGAACTCAACAAGGGTCAATTTGGCAATTGGAACAAAATCACACGAGAAAACCAATGACGAGGTGTAAGGAAAGTGGCTGCTGAGGCAGGGATCAGTTGGAGTCCGTCAGTCTCATCCTAAAGGTTGACCTCAAGCTAAAGCCACGCTCTCAAACAATGACAACGGAAGAAGGATGCTGCTTTGTCAACGGATTAATACATCGTCCGGAGAAGGACGATTAGATGACAGTGTCTTCATTTAAGAGACGGGAGTCACGTCTATTCAAATTACTTTTTCAATAAGCAGAACTTTCGAAAATGGAGCTTTCAAAAACCAGAAGAGGGGTTTGAGAAGCCTCAGCTCTCATCAGTGGTGGCAGTTTAGTACGACTTAAGTATCCAATAAGTGAATGGTTCATACTTTGTTGAAGATGCTGATACATGGAAATGCCCGCAGAGTTTACACCGAAACGCTAGATAATGTAATGTCTGTCGATTTATCCTGCTGTTTGGTTCCAACAAGATGGTACAGCTTCACACTCAACTAGTCAACAATGGCTTTACTGAGAAACCGCTTCGGAAACCACATCATTTCTCACCGATCTGACATCCCGTGGCCACATAGGCCTCCAGATCTTTCCCCTTTAAATCATTTTATTGGGAATACGTCAAACAATGGGTCATCAAGTAAAACCTGTCACCATCAATGCCCTTGAGCAAGTTATCCGAAAAATATTCTCTTCTATTGACCAAGATGTTCTTGTTGCAGTGATCTTCAATCACTAACGACAGGTTAGATACTGTGATCAGTAGCAGGGTGGCAATTTAGAGCACGTGTCATAACACAAATGAAACTTGAGGATACACCCTTGCACGTGTTATTCTTTCATCTTTCTGTGTATATCAATTTGATTTAGGAGCGTTTACTTACGATCACATTTTCTGTGTTCCCACGAACTACTGCTCTGGGACCCAGGAGTTGAATTTTTGTGTGAAACATTTTTTGACCAGATGACGTTATCTTCCAAGCTGACGTCATCCTCCCAACTCACGTCATTCTCCCACCTCGCGTCATCTTCCTACCTAATGTCATCGTCCCTGCTGACTTCATCCTTCTAGCTAACATCATTCTCCAGTGGACGTCATCCTCGTAGATGACGTCCACTGGAGAATGCTGACGTCTTCTTCCTTCGGAAGACAATAATGCAAATGAAAGTATGTGTACAGACTGCATGACAACAGTTCCTCCCAGAGACTGCAAGGGGTTTTAGAGTAGACGCCGCACAACACGTACATGACGCGTTGAGTGATTTGACGGTGTTTGAACACCCGACTGCTCCACTAGAGACCAGCAGTACTGCACAGCCTAGTACTCAAACTAATCCTAAATGTATTAACTGTGAACAAGTATGCTGGGCCAGTTTAATCTCCACGAGCACTGACGTCACAAGGTCGAGGGCCGATACGACGCAGTCCACCACCAAACTTGTTACTATTTATACTGCGTAGAGCAGTGTTCGTATGTGATACATGCTTTCTTCAGTTACGAATTAATATTTGCTTACTCCTCCATAGCGGTAGCACCACTGCAGCAAAACAACAGTTATGCTAGTCCATTGGAAGGCCTGACAGGAATTCGTTCCTGCCTGAACAACAAAACGCAACACTCATGCACGATATTTTCCCATGGATATGTTAACTAGCATACACTCATGATTAGTCTACACATCTTTAACCAATCGGCCTACCATTGACTCGCCCGGGCTAGAAGGCATCAATAATGAGAACGCATCCAATATTAAAAGGGTAATAACGAATCGTCACTGCAAGCACACACACGTTCAGCTTATCGTCACTGCAAGCATACACACGTTCAACGTATCGTCACTACAAGTATACACACGTTCAACATATCGTCACTACAAATATACACACGTTCAACGTATCGTCACTACAAGTATACACACGTTCAACGTATCGTCACTACAAGTATACACACGTTCAACGTATCGTCACTACAAGTATACACACGTTCAACATATCGTCACTACAAATATACACACGTTCAACGTATTGTCACTACAAGTATACACACGCTCAACGTATCTTCACTGCGAGCATACACACGTTCAACGTATCGTCACTACAAGTATACACACGCTCAACGTATCGTCACTACAAGTATACACACGTTCAACGTATCGTCACTACAAGTATACACACGTTCAACTATCCGACAGTAAAATGTTTAAAAAAGTTACGCTACTCATAATATGGTCACCATTACCATTGCTTCACTACAATACATATGCATGGTGGCAGTGTTACCATGCTAAAATACTAAAGCTGTATAGAATGTCCTCTGCTCATAACTCACCCAGTCTTTTTTGTAGTATATATACTTGGTTTGTGAGGTAAACAATGTTACATTATTATTCCGCCCTGCTCGAGGGATACTAATTATTTTCCGTAATCCAGTTCACAGGAGTTCAACCAAGAATAGTTAAAATATTGGTAGTAATTATTTATTAACAGTAAGAGATTGTATCTATTTTCAACACTTCCTTTCTCCAGGTTTCCCTAAAATTGTTTCATAATGCATAGAAGACTATCGAAACCCCCTGCCCGAGCTATCAAGAACCTTTGTCACACCATCATGAACCCCCTGCCTGCCCTATCAAATACCCCTTGCCCGCAATATCACGAACCCCCGTCCGCACTATCTAGAACCCTCTGCTCGCACTGTCAAGGTACCCCTGCTTGCGTGATCAAAAACTCCTATTATCCTCAATCTTAAACGGTTATGTTTAGTGCGAAGGTGGGTTGATTCAACCACTAAAGTCCCAACACACTGCATGGAAGGATTCCTCACCAACAATCAGCTGGAAAACTTGATTGACGTCATAACATTTACTTTGAATGAAATCAGCTCCACGTATAAAAAATATAACCCCAAATTAATTACACGCCTCTGGGGTGAAAATACGCAGTTCAGCCACAGATTATCTTCTAAAACTTATTTTAAACTGTTAAATCTCCTTCCTTGACTGGCCTTTAGGCTTGATCTTTGTGATTCGTAGGCCTCATTTTGGGCCTCGGTTCCGTCCGTCTGCACACAACATCTGTCTCAATTTGCATCAAATTAGGAATGGCCGAGTTCCTCGCCATAGAGGAATTACCGGCTAAGGGCTGCCGTGAGGAAAAGGTTGCGAGACGGGGGGCGGGATGGGGAGCAGGCTGAGGAATGATGGTGGGTGCAAGCTTGAGTAGAATGATGCAAACGAATTGGAGGATAGGGAGCAGACTTGGGAATGATGGATATTGCAGGGCAGAGGTAAAAGATTCCGAGACGGATAGATGGATAGGGAGCTGGCAGAGCAATGGTTTGTGAGTGCATGGAAGAGGGATGATGTGAGGCATGATCGATTCGAACTGGGCAGAAGGACAAGGCCCTGAACTTTGTTTCTCCGACGGAACAGGTTCAGAAGAAAGCGGTTAGACTTTGGAGTGAGGTAGGGTGAACAGAATAATACAGAACTGGATTAGGGCACTTTGCATTTAGCGCTTAATAGTGTGTGGCAAAGTATAAGGAAGAAAACTGAGGAATTGCGCTGAGCATTTCAAAAATCAACTTTGATGAATTATTTGTAGCGTACTACAGTTCATGGCTTTATACTGGTAATGTTTTCTTTCATGAAAGATGTTGCGAATCATGAATGCCAATGAGGGTAGGAAAAATAACGACTCAATCAGCAATTGATGACCCCAATCATGCATGCCAATGAGGGTAGAGAAAATAACGACTCAATCAGCAATTGATGACCCCAAACATGCATGCCAATGAGGGTAGAGAAAATAACGACTCAATCAGCAATTGATGACCCCAATCATGCATGCCAATGAGGGTAGAGAAAATAACGACTCAATCAGCAATTGATGACCCCAATCATGCATGCCAATGAGGGTAGAGAAAATAACGACTCAATCAGCAATTGATGACCCCGATATGATAATGTTAGGGAATATTTATCTTGCTGTCAGTAGTTATTAATTTTGGCTTGGATTTATTGTCACTAGTTTATTATTAAAACGACATTTAAATGACTCAAAAATTGCAAATTTTCGATTCTAAGTATAACTTTCACCTCCTGAAGAGGTTCCCGGGGTCAGTATGGGAGCAGGGCATGGTTTTTGAGTTTCGGCAGAGGCAGTGTTGGACAAAGTGAAGTATCTAGACCCTTTTATTTATGATGGTGTCCAAACTCAAGCCCTGTATTTTAGACGAAATCTTTGGGAGACGTATTTATAAAAAGAATCATACCCGCGCTGGGAAGAGGGAAATTTCTTAAAGATGTCGAGCCTCAACAGCGGGAAATAGCCCCGGAACTCAGCTGCAAACTGGAGTGAGTGAACAGCTCCTTGTTGGACACTCTGCGCTGAAAGGCTCAGATATGCACGTGTATAAAACGGTTTTGATGAGTGTGCGGGCGGTTGCTCCGTAGGTGGCCCCCTCGCTCCTTTTGCCGTGATCTATATTTATGTTTATTTTGCTGTGACCCATAGTTACCCTCCTTTTTCCAGGACCTAAAGTTACCCTCCCTTTGCCGTGACCTATAGTTATCCTCTCTCTGCGGTGACCTATAGTTACCCTCCCTTTGCCGTGACCTATAGTTACCCTCCCTTTGCCGTGACCTATAGTTACCCTCCCTTTGCCCTGACCTATAGTTACCCTCCCTTTGTCGTGACCTATAGTTACCCTCCCTTTGTCGTGACCTATAGTTACCCTCCCATTACCGTGACCAACAGTTACCCTCCCTTTTCTATGACCTATAGTTACCCTCCCTTTGTCGGGACCTATATTTATCCTCCCTTTGCCGTGACTTATAGTTACCCTTCCTTTGCCGTGACCTATAGTTTTTCTCCCTTTGTCGTGACCTATAGTTACCCTCTCTCTGCCGTGACATATATTGACCCTCGCTTTGCCGTGACCTATGTTACCCTCTTTCTGCTGTGATATATATTTACCCTCACATTGCCGTGACCTATAGTTACCCTCTCTTTGCCGTGACATGTAGTTACCCTCCCATTGCCGTGACCTATAGTTACCCTCTCTTTGTCGTGACCTGTAGTTACCCTCTCTCTGCCGTGACCTATATTTACCCTCCCTTTGCCGTGACCTATAGTTACCCTCCCTCTGCCGTGACCCATAGCTACCCTCTCTTTGCCGTTACCTATAGTTACCCTCACATTGTCGTGACCTGTAGTTGAACAGCAGCTATTGCACCCTTCTCTCCAGATCGTCATCTTAAGTTTGAGCGACTCTGTTGAGACTAGTTTCCTCGTTAACGTCCTCAAAGAATACTCAAATGCTTGAACATTCTGATCCCTTCAAGCATCACCGAAATCCGTTCCGGTCTGATCCACTGGTTTCCACCTTCCGCCGCATAGCTCCTCTCCTCTCTTGTCTTTTAACTCCACAAATACGAACTTCGCAAATGCCACAAGCGGCGACCACTGCAGCCATCACACCCTCCCTACCCTCTCTCCTCTTTGGTGGGTTGCCTTCCGTAAATCGCCTTCACAAAGGGCCTCGGTGTCACCGGGCCACAAAAGCTGCGGAATGTCTCGCCTCATCTGGCCCCAGCTAATCTCAGTCCGGACCCGAGGCTGCCAGAGCCACCGCTCCTTCTGCAAGATTAACTCCAGCTTTTGTGTTTGCCGGTCCAACCCGTTAAAGAACGAGGCGGGCTAGGGCGACCACCGCCGCCGGAGAGTTGGCTACCCTCAGTGCTGCCCAAACTAGGGGACACTAGGGTAGATCAAGGGGAAGATAGGAAGATCTCTGACTATACTGGGACACTAGGGTGGCGATAGAGAAGAAAACGAGAAACCATTCCACTGTGTGGACACTAGGATGGGAACGAGGAAGAAACGAGGGAAGATCTCAGAGAGCGGGGAAAATAGGGTGGAGAAAATGAGAGAAGATTATGGGAAGTGCGCTGATTATGTTGACACTAGGGTGGTGAAAAATCGGAAACAGGAATACCTCTGATACGTGGACACAAGGGTGGAGACAAGCATGAGACAAGGGAAGACCTCTGACAGCTAGGACACTAAGCCTATTACAATTCGGAGAAAAACGGAAGGATTTATACTGTAGAAAACACGTAACTCTTTCAGGCAATTGGTTCTATAGGTGTGTGGAATTCAAAGTGAATCACAAAGTGACAATATGAAAACTTGAATGAATCTGATATATTATTGTTAGGTGACTCAAGGAGCCACTTTGCGTAGCAATGGAACCGCTGCTTGAAACACTTACTAAACACTCGGAAAAACTGATTAAACTAGACCTTCTACTGAAATGACGTACATGTAATCGCAGGGAAGTAAAGCTTCTTACAGAGCTTAGCTGAACATTGGAGTTATGAATAATTAGAAAAATAAACTGATTTAATGTCTTTGATGTAGAAAATTGGAATGTGGTTATGAGTTAAATTATTTCTCAGCCTCTCGTCAGTTTGGAGGTTTCAAATGGTTTTGGAATTTTTTTTTGTTTATTGAAACAAACGCGAGCAAAATGTGCTACCGCTTAGGAACTTATTGCTGAAACATGCTTCAGAATTAAGTGAAGGCATCGAGCAATCTCCAGAAAGAATCCATTACTCGTGCTTTCTTCGCTTTCTTATCCTGCTCCCGTTGGTGGGTCGCGTGAGATAGTGATCGCTACAAATTGCCTAGTGTTCGCTCTAGTAGCGTTTTTCCCATCTACGTAATGGGTACTGTTCCGCTTCAGGAGTTTTGGGTCGCACATCTACTCTTCCACTTCTGCAATTAGCCACTTCTACAGCGAAACAATAATTATTCAAGTTAGCCTTTCCATTCAGAGGGGAACATTACAGCTGATTTGGACGATGTCATGCAAAAACCTTTGTTGATGTCGCATGTAAAATTGACTCTTCTAATATAGTGACTCAAAAATCTGTCAGAACCGGATTGCCTAAGACTATCTAGGACTTAATAATGGGTTGCAGGCCATTAAAAGCTTGGTGGCAATAGTCACATGTGCGATAGTAAGTTTACAGGCGTTAGCATGCATCAAGCGCCTATAAGCAGAATTGACTGACTGGGAAGGACCATCAATTTAAATATTCGGGAACTGAAAATTTCTCGATACGAGATATTATAGATAATAAATATATAAATAGATGTCGTTTCCATTATAAACTTATCTATGACATAATAAAAAAATCACATAACATTTTAGATGTGAAAAGTGAACATTAGTGTGTTGAATTTGAGTTGCTGTACGGAGTTGTTTTATGTTGCAGCGGCTTGATAAAGTTCAACGACTTCATTTGGGTTAATATTCTTCTCTGTCGAAATGCATTTTTTTCCTGTAAACGTCATTGTCAGGAAAGATCTAAAATTAAATGGAACTCTCGTTCATTTTGATAAATTCGTACTTTGGTTCGAATAACTCCGCTTATGAAACACAAATGTCAAACGCAATCATTGATAAAGATTACAATACACCTACCCTTCGGAATCCCCTACTTCCCTCCCCACTTACCCTCTCAAGCCTCCCTCCCTCCACACCAGCCCCCTCATGCCCCGTCCACCCTTTCAAACATCCCTACTACCTCACAAGCCCTCCTCAAGCCCGGCCCACCCTCTCAAGCTTCCCTCCCTCCTCACTAGTCCCCCTCAAGCCCGGCCCACCCTCTCAAGCCTTCCTCTCACCTCCCCAGCCTCCTCATAGTGATACTTTCTTCCTCGCACGAGCGCTGCTCTGTTTGAGCATCATCCAGAATTCAATTAGAAAAGTTGCACCAGTTTTTTATGTATGGAGATGATCGATGCAGTGGCCCTGGCTCTGGTGAACGTGCTCGAGTGTGGGAACGGAAGCGGGGCAACACTGGATTTAGGGTGGATTATCGGCAAAGGGAGTTTCTCAGAAGGTTTTCCAGCGAAAACTCACCCATGTTTTACTGCGAGGGCAAATAACACTAACCACCCCGCCTCCACTAGGTGAGGGGAGACTGACACCTAAAGGAATCCAGGTGCTCCTCAAGAGACCTGCTCGTCTTACGTGGACGTGTATTGAATGAGTTCCTGAAATTAACCTTTGAGCTACTTCAGAGGTTCCAGTTCCATTCGATAGTTCAGACTTTTGTTGGAATAACAAATCAGTTGCAGGTGATTCTCAAACTTGAACTCTTCTTTGAGTCCGCACCCTTCACCATCGCATTTCAGTGTGGAATCACACCTAACCATCGCATTTCAGTGTGGAATCCTACCTAACCATCGCATTTCAGTGTGGAATCACACCTAACCATCGCATTTCAGTGTGGAATCACACCTAACCATCGAGTTTCAGTGTGGAATCACACCTAACCATCAAGTTTCAGTATGGATTTTACTCTGTAATATTTCTACTCTGGACCGATTGGACGGATCAAAACATTAATCTTTACTTGCAAAAAAACACTACATGAGTCTTTTATCCATCAATAGTTCAGAATGGGAGGCTATCTGAGTGCACTCCTGAAACATACATGATCTTTGGAAATGGTAAATTTTGGACCACGCTCACCAACGCGGATGATGTTGCTCGTGAGTGTCATTATTAAATCTGTAGTAGATAATTTTCAATCAGTGACAAAAACGTAAATATGATTACCAAGATACGCGCTTGACTTGCAAGGGCAGTTTATTTGAATGGTAAAAAGTGTTAAGGATCAAGTACCATTTTCATAAAAATCCTCAAGGCACTCGAGGAAGAATCTATGCGTCATAGTTCCCAACTACCGCTGCCAGAGCAAATCAATTGTCATATCCTACGATATTGTGGGAAAAGGATTTCTAATAGCACATGCGTTGTCTATGAATGATATATTTATTTACATACGATTGTTAACAAATGGAAATTAGTTAGAGCACGTGCATGTAGTGGGTTTACGAGAGTAATCGTTTTGCGGGAGAGGTCAAGAGATTGCGAATGCAATCTCTTTTGCGGGAGAGGTCGCGGTCTAAATAATACTGCTTGGAGTTCTAGGTACCCCTTCCTCCGCTTCTGACATATGCCACCTCACCTCTAAATATCAAGTACACACATGTGTACGCTCGACATTACGGTACTTTCTCCCGCAAGCACGCCTTGGGACGAGCTCGTGTCCTAAAAGTTGTTATGATCACTCCCGAGCTTCGCCTTATATTGTCTCATGCAACTGAATTACATACGTTCAATGAAGATTAAGTTGTTTTGCTACTGGTTGGTTCTCCTGTTACAAATTACATTGTTGGATCATACTAACAAAGCAACGACCTTATTACTTATTACTGGCGACCGTCACGTACCGAAAGCCTCCTTTGTTACACATGTTGACATGACTACCATTCAGATATGACATCAATAGTGATAGTTCTGTACGGGGCTCTGTGATATTGCGACCGTTCACCCGCTCACAGTTGCTGTGATTGGTCAGTTGGTTCAAAATCAACCAATGGCAGTAGAGGCCTTCGCCCGCGCCCAAATAGATCAGTACGGGTAGCAACCCGCTCACAGTTGCTGTGATTGGTCAGATGGTTCAAAACCAACCAATGGCAGTTGAGGCTATCGTTCGGGACCACATAGATCAGTACGGATAGCAACCCGCTCACAGTTGCTGTGATTGGTCAGATGGTTTAAAACCAACCAATGGGAGTTGAGGCTATCGTTCGCGCCCACATAGATCAGTACGGATAGCAACCCGCTCACAGTTGCTGTGATTGGTCATTGGTTCAAACCAACCAATAGCAGTTGAGGCTATCGTTCGCGCCACCATAGATCAGTACGGATAACACTGTGAATCTTGGATCAGGACAATTTTCTATATCGATCGTTCATACATTGATCACTTCGGTGCCTTTCATTTGTCGGATATTGTTACCCGACACATGCTTGTTTACTCCCCGAAATCGTTTACTTTACTAAGGTTGATTGCAATATGTTGAGGTTTTCTTGTAGTGCTTATCTCCATTCAACAACAACTGCGATAAAAAAAAATTTCATCAGTTGATGTGGTTGATTATTCGTTATGTGATTGTTCCGTCGATCGTTCGTTCAGTACATTTAGGGGTTGCTTGTCCTTTCAATATCGGAAGAATTTAATTGTGTGTTCAATAACTGTTCCAACAAAATATTCCACCACTGCCAGAGGTGAACTTCGTTTCAATGATTGATTATCCTTCTAAAATCAGTCCCACGAATGGTTTATTCCATAACTTAACTATTTATTAACCGACCAATAACTACCATGGTTGCCACATTGTGTAAATCACTCTGTTAACACATCAAAGCTTTCCAGTTTTCTACCGGAGATAAATGATTACCACACATTGTCATTCCGTAGAACTTAACAAACAATGAGGCCATTGGCCTTGATTTGTTTATCTTAAAACCACTTCTTCATGAGAGAGAGACGTAAATCAGTGTTTAAAATCAAAAATGTATCTCATATTAATATTCATTTCTATAACAATGTGCTCATGAAATTCAAATCGAAAGGGCTTGCTCTAAACTTTCCCCACATCAAGCTCTCGGGTCAACTTTCCAGTAACTCGACATTCAAACCAACATTCCACATTCATTTGACCATTCGCTCGTAACCTATGGACCCAAATCATCCTTCGCCCCGATAACCGGACAGCTGGTGCGTCGATGTGAGGCAGCAGTCGGCCTGCCCGTCACGGTAATCATTAGTGAGCCCTACTGATTAGCATAGGCTGGCGGGGTTGCAGTTATTGGACCTGACCAGGACACGCTGGAGACCGGAGAGTGGGTGGGGGGGGGTTGTGGAGGGAAGGGAGGGGGGCAGAGGTGTTAAACGGGCTCTGGTGATGAGAGGGAGGGGAATGATGGGTACCGGGACAGGCTAGTAATCGGAGAGGAGGGAAGAGGATAGAGAATGAAGGGCAGGCTGGTGATCGGTGGCGGACAAGGTGGGAGGAGAACGTGGGACAGGCTAGTGATCGACAAGTGATAAAAAGACGGAAGGTAGTGGGAAGACTAGTGATTGCAGATGGGGGTAGGGTAGGGGTGGACTAGTGATCGGAGAGGAAGAAAGTGGAAGGTAGTGGGCGGACTGATAATAGGATGGAGGAGATAGGGGGAAGGTAGAGGGTAACGGGTAGGCCGATGATAGTTGAGGGGAAGAGGCTGACCAGCAGCAGGGTAATCAGAGATCAGGGGCAGGGAGGACATTCTGTGGAGGTGAGAAGGGCTTAGATGACAGGTTGCTTGGTGATATGAGAGTGCAAGGTAGAGGACAGGCCGCATGTTATTCGGAGTTGATAGGGGGAAGGGGGTATGGTAGAGGGCAGATTCCATGCTGATCGCAAGTGAGGATGGAAGATAGGCGGCAGGTTATTCGGAGTTGATAGCGGGGAAGTGGGGTTGGTCGAGGACAGATTCCATGGTGATCGCAAGTGGGGATGGAAGACAGGCTGCATGGCGATCGTAGAATAGAGGGTAGAATAGAGCTGGGTTACAGGACAGACTGCATGGGGATCTGGGAGTGGTGGGTAGAGGACAGGCGAGAGTGAAGATGAGGACGGGTCAGGGGACGTGTCGCATGATGTGATCAGATAGTGGGGGTCAGAGGAGGGCTGCATGATGATCGGATAGTGGGTGTCAGAGAAGGGCTGCACGATGATCGGATAGTGGGGGTCAGAGTGGGAGTCAGAAGACGGGCTGCATGATGATTGGAAAGTGGGGGTCAGAGGACGGGCTGCATGATGTTCGGATAGAGGGGGTCAGAGGACGGGCTGCATGATGTTCGGATAGAGGGGGTCAGAGGACGGGCTGCATGATGATCGGATAGTGGGAGTCAGAGGACGGGCCGCATGATGATCGGATAGTGAGGGACAGAGGACGGGCTGCATGATGATCGGATAGTGGGGGTCTGAGGACGGGATGCATGACGATTGTATAATGGGGGTCAGAGGAGGGCTGCATGATGATATGATAGTGGGGTCAGAGGACGTGCTGCGTGATGATTGAATAGTGGGGGTCAGAGGTTGGGCTGCATGATGATCGGATAGTGGGCGTCAGAGTGGAAGTCAGAGGACGGGCTGCATGATGATCGGATAGTGGGGGTCAGAGGACGGGCTGCATGATAATCGGATAGTGGGGTCAGAAGACGGGCTGCATGATGATTGGATAGTGGGGGTCAGAGGACGGGCTGCATGATGATCGGATAGTGGGGGTCAGAGGACGGGCTGTATGATGATCGGATAGAGAGGGTCAGAGGACGGGCTGCATGATGATCGGATTGTGGGAGTCAGAGAACGGGCTGCTTGTTGATTGAATGGTGGGGGTCAGAGGACGGCCTGCATGATGATCGGATAGTGGGGGTCAGAGTGGGAGTCAGAGGACGGGCTGCATGATGATTGGATAGTGGGGATCAGAGGAAGGGTTGCATGATGATCGGATAGTGGGGGCCAGAAGACGGGCTGCATGATGATCGGATAGTGGGTGTAACTGGACGGGCTGCATGATGATCGGATAGTGGTTGTCAAAGTGGGTGTCATTTCCACCACACAGACTCTCCCCTCGCCATACTCTCTACTCTCACCACACAGACTCTCCCCTCGCCATGCTCTCTACTCTCACCACACAGACTCTCCCTCGCCATACTCTCCACTCTCACCACACAGACTCTCCCCTCGCCATACTCTCTACTCTCACCTCGCAGACTCTCCCCTCGCCATGCTCTCCACTCTCTCCACACAGACTCTCCCCTCGCCATGCTCTCCACTCTCACCACACAGACTCTCCCCTCGCCATACTCTCTACTCTCACCACACAGACTCTCCCCTCGCCATGCTCTCCACTCTCACCACACAGACTCTCCCATCGCCACGCTTTCCACTCTCACCACACAGACTCTCCCCTTGCCATACTCTCTACTCTCACCACACAGACTCTCCCCTCTCCATGCTCTCCACTCTCACCACACAGACTCTCCCCTCGTCATACTCTCCACTCTCACCACACAGACTCTCCCCTCGCCATACGCTCTTCTCTCACCACACAGACTCTCCTCTCGTCATGCTCTCCATTCGCACCACACAGGCTCTCCCCTCGCTATACTCTTTACTCTCATCATACGGACTCGCCCCTCGGCATACTCTCCACTCTCACCACACAGACTCTCCCCTCGCCATGCTCTCCATTCTCACCACACAGACTCTCCCCTCGCCACACTCGCCATCTCTCTTGCACTGCCACTATCCTCGACAAGGGCTGTTAACCTGCACGGTCGGTGCTGTTCTGTTCCACGCATGCGCAGCCTCGACAAAACTGGCCAGGAATACCGGCAGAAGAAAATGAATAAAACTCTGTCCGTTAAAGAAAGAAGGACTTCAAATGTTACGTGATTCTCCCTGCACGAAGTACCGGGTTAGGATCGTATGAAACATTGACCCCGTGAAGTATTCTTTGTTTACAGAGTAGCCTCTGCATCTGATACATTGTGGTGAATCTAGTGAGATTATTAGATCTTATTGAACACTAGTCATTTCGTATAATTGAAAAACCTTACAGAAGATTTTACAAATCCCTAATTCCTTCAAGCACAATGAAATACCCCAGAGCTATATGAAATAAACAATTTTTTTTCGGTAGTAATGTTATTCAGGATGCACAATCGCTAATGGGAAGCAGACGACATGAACACTCGTTGAGATGAAAAAGGGGCTCCGTGCAGGCCCGGTTACAACTCAAATATAAGACGAGTTTGATTGTAGAATATTCTGGACAGTAAAACCGTGGTTATCTCAATTCGTCAGGAATATTTCTTGAGATTCAATTTCCATTATAAACAACTAAATTTTATTTTAAGATAATTTCCTTGTAACATGATAGGTTTGCATCCAACTCCCCGTTCCCACCTCTCCACAAATATTGTTTGATGAGCACCTATGTATTTTCCCAGAACATACCTCCTCGTCTCTTGGACATTCTCACCTTTATTCGTTCACGCCCTTCCCGCGGAGCGTTCAAGCAATAAGTTTTCGTTGCGCAGATTAGGAAGTTTGGACTACTTTATTGTTATGCGTGAACATCCCTCCAGTAATCCGGCATTAAACCTTGTGTATATTTTAGTGGAAGGCAGAAAAGGGCTTGCCAGATGAAACTTTAGAAGAGAGCCTCTCTGGCCACTATGACTGAGGAGTTGGGCTGCTTCTCTGGCCACTCAGACTGAGGAGTTGGTTTGCCTCTCTGGCCACTATGACTGAGGAGTTGGGCTGCTTCTCTGGCCACTCTGACTGAGGAGTTGGGCTGCTTCTCTAGCCACTCTGACTGAGGAGTTGGGCTGCTTCTCTGGCCACTCTGACTGAGGAGTTGGGCTGCTTCTCTGGCCACTCTGACTGAAGAGTTGGGCTGCTTCTCTGGCCGCTCTGACTGCAGAGTTGGGTTGTTTCTCTGGCCACTCTGACTGAGGAGTTGGTTTGCCTCTCTGGCCACTATGACTGAGGAGTTGGGCTGCTTCTCTGGCCACTCTGACTGAGGAGTTGGGCTGCTTCTCTGGCCACTCTGACTGAGGAGTTGGGCTGCTTCTCTGGCCACTCTGACTGAGGAGTTGGGCTGCTTCTCTGGCCACTCTGACTGAGGAGTTGGGCTGCTTCTCTGGCCGCTCTGACTGCAGAGTTGGGTTGTTTCTCTGGCCACTCTGACTGAGGAGTTGGTTTGCTTCTCCGGCCACTCTTACTGAGGAGTTGGGCTGCTTCTTTGGCCACTCTGACTGAGGAGTTGGGCTGCTTCTCAGGCCATTCTGACTGCATAGTTGGGTTGTTTCTCTGGCCACTGTGACTGAGGAGTTGAGCTGCTTCTCCGGCCACTCTGACTGAGGAGTTGGGCTGCTTCTCTGGCCACTCTGACTGAGGAGCTGGGCTGCTTCTCTGGCCACCACGACTGAGGAGTTGGGCTGCTTCTCTGGCTACTCTGACTGAGGAGTTGGGCTGCTTCTCTTGCCACACTGACTGAGGAGTTGGGCTGCTTCTCTGGCCACTCTGACTGAGGAATTGGGCTGCTTCTCTGGCCACTCTGACTGAGGAGCTGGGCTGCTTCTCTGGCCACTCTGACTGAGGAGTTAGGCTGCTTCTCTGGCGACTCTGACTGAGGAGTTGGGCTGCTTCTCTGGCCACTCTGACTGAGGAGTTGGGCTGCTTCTCTGGCCACTCTGACTGAGAAGTTGGGCTGCTTCTCTGGCTGAAGAGTTTGCAAGTGCTTGCTAGTGCTAGAAGACAGCAACAGTATGAATGAGTTAGGTTCTTAAATTGAACGTGACGTAGAGTGTAATATATTTGTGTGGTCACTGTAGTAAAGAATCAAAAAAGAGAAAGATTGTTGGATGTAATTGAGTCTAACAATCATACCGTAACAACTCAAATCAACACCTGAAGAGAAAGCCACCTACCCCCTCTGTTGATTTGAGAGTGTATCGGTTCCCTTCCTCGCTAGACCACTGTTGGCTGTGACATTGTTGGACATCGTTTTCAGCGAGGAGGTACCAATGCCGCGCACCATATGAACCTTGCGAGTGCTGATACCGGGCATTATTTTCATACTTCCGGAGTCGATTCTTGAATCATTTTCTTTAAATAATCTTGCAAACTATTAATGCAAGGTACTATCTAGAGGCAATGCTGGTTAAAATTGCCAAACCCCTTTAAAAAAAATCGATTGCTTCATTGTTTAAAAAATCCCTAGGATGTTCATTCCAGCCCTAAGTAATTCTGTACGTGTAAAAGTTACGGTAGATTTAGTAACAATTATTCCTGGTCACTCCGTTCTCATCCCTCATTACCCTCAATCCTCTGCTTCACTTCGATCATGGGACCTAACCTACCTCGCCGCTCCTTCATCGAATGAAGGTTCAGTCCGAGTCACCTTCGCACGGTTCATCGTGTTGCGGGAAAAAGGTTGGTCTTTATAAAAAAGGTTGGTCTTTACAAAAAATGTAGACCAGAAGTAAACACAATTCCAGAAATGCGGTATTAGGAATTGTTTCACTGCCCAAATATACTGCATTTGCTCTTGTATAAAATAGTATGTGATATCGTACTCTGTTTTTTTTCGCTTTTCTTGCAGCATCGTTACATTGTTTGCTATTTTCAAAGGCTCCACAAATGATTACTGTCAGACTTTTCTCCATCCGACATAGCTGAATTAGCTCTTTTCTGGACATGAAACAACCGTGCTTAGAATGGTGATGCCTATGGGCTCAATTTGACAGTTGTAGACATTAAATTTCATTTGGTGCGTTTCTAATTGGATCTGCTGAAACTAGAACTTAATTTCAACTTCCCCACCTCTGTGTCGTCTGCAATCATGCTTATGTTTGGAAGTACGTCTTTTCCCCACCTCTGTGTCGTCTGCAATCATGCTTATGTTTGGAAGTACGTCTTTTCCCCACCTCTGTGTCGTCTGCAATCATGCTTATGTTTGGAAGTACGTCTTTTCCCCACCTCTGTGTCGTCTGCAATCATGCTTATGTTTGGA
>SDVV010007752.1:0-17586 GCA_016164225.1 Gammarus roeselii | reverse complement strand
AATAGGTGCGGGGAGTCACCCCCGATTTTTTTTTCACCTGGGGTGACTCCCCGCAGTTGTATATTTGTATATATCTACAAAAGTTTACATTTTTTCCCAAAATCCTTCTTATGCAACGAGCTACACCATATTCCAAGTATCATTACCAAATTTGGCCCTAATCCAATGGAAACTCTAGCTACAGCATCAAAGTTTGCGGAACGTCAATTTTTCCAAACCAAAATTTTCGGGGACCTGAAAAACACACCTTCACTTTGGCGATTTTTCATAAATTCTGTGCGCGTATTGAATTTTTATAAGTAGCTGATACTTACTAACAAAGACCTGTTCTTTCAAGTCCCGTAGTCAAATATTGTGATTTCCAACGTTTTGGTGCCCAGAAGGGGGGTGCGGGGAGTCACCCCGGGTTTTTGACTGCGGGGAGTCACCCCGGTCAACGCTACATATATACATATACATATACCTATACAAACACATACCCATACATACACATATACAAATATATATATAAATTTGAGGGTCACAGAGACAGAACCAGATGGGAGAGATCAGGATTTCCCTGCATTATCTAGAGTGCATTTATGTCAGAGATGAGGAAGATTTAAAGGGAACATGCAGATTAAGTTAATAATAAATTTCCCCAATTAAATAAAGAGACACTCATTTCCTAGCAGAGAGGGGTCCTGGGATTTGTTAACATAAGAACTAAGCTGACAAGTGATAAGGGAGACAGAAGTTAATTTCAGGTTCTACAGTACATGCCAGAAACAGGTCATCAAGTGCCATCAGATTCAAGACCTTTTCATGAATATTGGGGACTGCATGAGTAATTGCCAACTTTTGTATTGTTCACCCCAGGAATATAGGAGGCAGAAAGCCAAACCTCATGACAGATGCCAAAGTTCAGGATCTCTAATGCTAAGCACATAGAGAAGGTGATCAAGTGTTTTCCATTTGAGCGCTGTAAAACATGGTAGTGGTATTATCTGTAACAATGTGGACATAGAAATTTTCCAATTTAAAATTAAATGGTTTACTGAGAGGAGAACTGTGCAAGTTATAGGGATTTTATATGAATAAACCTTTCTGATGCAGACTGGAAGGTGGAAGCAACAGAGTCATCAGAACCAGACATGCCTCATACTCAGGTGAGGCATTTGTGTCAGCAGTTACTATATATTGGACAAGTGAGAGAGTCAAAGCAGGGTGATGCCCCATAGGAGGCATAAACCTTTGCTTTGGGATTAAGAATAGTGAATGGTTACAATTGAACTTCTGTAAGCTTTATACTTATAGTAAAAGATTGAGCCATTAGACTCACAAATAAAACGAGAAGGAAGACTATCCTGCAAAGGACCCAAGGGCCCGGCTAAAAATGTTTGGATGCAAATTGACAGGTCCTTACACATTTACAGTTGGCAAAGGTTCAATCTAAAATAATTTCCTGAATAGTCCAGAAATACATTGATTGGATTGTGGTGTAAAGCAAAGACAGAAAAGAAGATTGAGTGTAGGCAATTAGGCATGGCATGTTATTGCAACAAGATAGGCAAGTTACAGCACATTAATAAGTTATTTGTTGTATAGAAGGATCAGTTTTACTCCTCAAGGTCACAGGTGAATGATTGATGGTCAAAACATTACTAAAATCATAAATTTGTGTGAGCTAGACAAGTCAGAAGAGCACAATAAATTAGTATCAAGAATTCTGAATTCACATCATTCATTTACTTGACTATGGTAGGGGAATACTGAAAAAGTGGGCATCTGAGATCTACATGTATGTATCATGAAATCATCAGGGAACAAGTTGAGTGTTGAAATGCACCCCATTCTGGAAGACATTGTGTTGACATGGTTATTGATGAAGGACAGAAATAATCATTTCATCCTGCCAATCTGCTTTCTTGATTGTAAAGGATCTCGATACAAACTTCAGGCAGAATATCTGCAAAAGCAATTGCTTAAATTCATGTAAGAAGAAACTTTGAGACTATAGACAAAAAATGAGCAGAGGAACATGGATTCAGAAGTGTTAGTTAGCTTTGAATGGCTTATAGGGCAGTTGAATTTGTACTCTTCTGTGACAATTCATCAAATAGATTAGATCAGTTGTGATATTGTTCTCTCATCCCCAACATATCTGTTGATGCTGCTAGGCTAAGTAACAGGACTGAGTGAAGTATGGTTAGTTGAAGAAGGTCACAACCTCTGCCGTGGCTACAACCTCAGCCTCAACCACAGAAGGGCTGGACACAGAGTTGATGCCCTGTGTCAAGAAATCTCAGTAAATTTGCCCACTTTGAGATGGTCCAAAGGAAGGTGTGTAGTTGAGCACATTTTGGTTACATTGTTGGCTGTAGTAGAGATAAGACTCTTTGACTCTAGATTTCCTGATGTCTTTATTGAGAATGAGAAGGAAGTAAGTCATTGCACCTTGGATTGCAACAGCAACCTTGCCTCAAAATCAGTTTTGATCGAGGGATTCTCCATAGAAGACATATAATTACCCTTGAAAGCTGTAAGAGGTATTCATGGGCTTGGTATAAGCCTGGTGACCAAAGTATAGTGGAGAAAACTTTATAGTGTCAACCGGGGTGACTCCCCGCATTTACTGCATACTTTGAAATAACAAAAAATACGCTGCCAAGACACTTCCTATCTGCGGCGTGTATAGTTACTAATAATGATCATGAAGCACAATAAGTTTCAACATTCTATCATCAACCAAAAGAAAGTTATCTACAAAAAAATGTGGGGCGATCTATGGCCCCCAATTGCGGGTGATTTCCTGCACCGAACGGGATGATTTTTGGCACCCCTCATTTATTAATAATTGAAACGCAATTTAAAAGTTTAAGAGTACCAATCAAAAGTGCATACCTATATTAGTATAGATCAGTTGCTTAAAATAAAATGTTAAGAAAAATATTATATCTGTGACAGGTGTTTCTGATGCTCGTCTTTTGATGCTGTCATATCTAACTTGAAAGATTTTTTTTCCCAATTTCAATGTGGGAAACAAAGTTTTTCATCATTAATTTTGTTCTAACTTCACTGGAAGTCATTTCTCCACATCATAAACTAATTATGACCTGAAGTATCAGTAAGTGAGCAAATATGAGAAAAAACAAGAAATAATGTATTTTGTTAATTCTATAGCAAACTTATTGCATTAACATGAATACAAGTCATGCTAGGTAAGGTATTGTTATCTTGATATGAAAATATAATAAAAAATATTGTTCCTGGGCATTAGACATAAGTTTACACTTAGGGTTAGACATGTCACCGTGTGTTATAAACATCCAGTCATTATAAAATTAGTTACTCATTTTGAAATTAGCTGCGGTGTCATTATTGTGGGTCATTTACTTCCAGATGTCATTATATGTGCAAAAAATTCCATTCAACTTCTTTTCATTTGAGAAAAACAAAGATATTTATTAACAAAATAGGTGCGGGGAATCACCTCCTATAGTTTTTTCACCTGAGGCAATTCCCTGCAGTTGTATATTTGTATATATCTACAAAAGTTTAAATTTCTTTCCAAGTCCATCCTTCTTACGCAACGAACTACATCATATTCAGAGTAGCGTCGACCGGGGTGACTCCCCGCATTTTGCGCATACTTTGAAATAGCTCAAAAAGTACACGGCGGAGAAACTTCCTATGTACGGTGTGTATAGCTACTATTATGACCATGGAGCACCATAAGTTTCAACATTCTATTGTTAACCAAAAAGAAGTTATTTACAAAAAAACTTGCGGCGAGCTACGACACCAAATCGGGGGTGACTCCCCGCACCAAACGGGGTGACTCCTCGCACCCCCCATATATCAATAATTGAAACGCAAATTGAAAGTTTGTGAGTACCAATAGATAGAGTTTGCCTATATTAGTATATATCAGTTGCTTAAAATAAAATTTGACGTTGAATATTACGTCTGTGACGGGTGTTTCTGATGCTCGTCTTTTGCTGCCGTCATACCCAACTGTTGAAGGATTTTTTTCCCAATTTTGCCACTGGAAACAAAGTTTTTCTTCAATAATTGCAATCTAACTTTACTGGAAGTAATTTCTCCACATCCTAAACTAATTATGACCCTAAAGTATCCGTAAATCAGCAAATATTACAAAAAAGCTATCTTTTTTAATATACCGATAAAACATGTAAAAAATGTATTTTGTCAATTCTATAGCAAACTTATTGCATTAACATGAATACAAGGCATGCTAGTTAAGGGATTGTTGTCTCAATATGGAAATGTGATAAAAAAAATTGTTCCTGAGCATTAAACATAAGTTAACACTTAGGCCTAGACATGTCACCATGTGTTGAAAAAATTGGGTCATTATAAAATTAGTTACGCATATTGAAATTAGCTGTGGTGTCATTATTGTGGGTCATTTACTTCCAAATGTCATCATATGTGTGTAGAATTGCATTTGATTACTTTTCATTGAAGAAAAACAAAAATATTTAATAACAAAATAGGTGAGGGGAGTCTCCCCCCATTTTTTTTCCACCTGGGGTTACTCCCTGCAGTTGTATATTTGTATATATCTACAAAAGTTTACATTTTTCCCAAAATCCTTCTTACGCAACAAACTACACCATATTCCGAGTATCACCACCAAATTGGGCCCTAATCCAATGGAAACTCTAGCCACAGCATCAAAGTTTGTGGAACGTCAATTTTTCAAACCAAAATTTTCGGGGACCTGAAAAACACACTTTCACTTTGGCGAGTTTTCATAAATTCTGTGCGCCTATCGAATTTCTATAAGTAGCTGATACATACTAACAAAGACCTGCTTTTTCAAGCCCCGTAGTCAAACGGTAACATTTCCGAGGTCTTGGTGCCCAAAAGGAAGGTGCAAGCAGTCACCGCGCATTTCTGACTGCGGAAATTCACCCCGGTCGACGCTATCATCACAATCCAATGGGAACTCTAGCCACAGCATCAAAGTTTGCAGAACGTTGATTTTTCGGAATCAAAACTATCAGGGACCTGAAAAACACACCTTCACGTGCACGATTTTTCATAAATTCTGTGCGCACATCAAATTTCTATAAGTAGCTGATACTTACTAACAAAGACCTGTTTTTCAAGCCCCGTAGTCAAACAGTTCCATTTCCGATGTCTTGGTGCCCAAAAAGGGGATGCGGGAAGTCACCCCTTGTGGCCGACCCCATGGAGTCACCCCTGTCAACAGCTCACTTGGTTTGTCACAACTTTCTTTAGAGCAATATCAGTAATTTAATCTCGGGAGCTGTTGGTGGTGACAGCATCATCTGGCGTCCTTGGATGCCCTGACTGTGCTTGCCGTACCTTTTCATGAATAAGAGTTTTATTAGCTACAATAAAACATTTTGATTGGTACGGCTGGCAATCCTGCTTTACGGCTTATTGCTGAGAACCATCATTCAAGTTTTTGTACGCGTCCGCAAAGGTCCTGTTATGTGCTCGCTCCCGCTGTTTCCCCCCCACATCCGGATCAACAAGTTAAGTACAGCATTAAGGGTGTCAACAAGCTCAAGGAAGCACGGTTCTGCCAAACAGCCTATCCAGTCATAACCCTCTCAATTACCGACATGTGAGTCTCACTTCTGTTTGTTGTAAGGTGCTGGAGCGGGTTATTGTGTCCCAGTAGGTGCCTTTTTTGGAAGATTCTGGCATTTTGTCCGAGGGCCAATTTAGTTTCAGGGTTGGAAGGAGCACTGAAGACCAACTTTTGCTTACTTATGGTGAGGTTGCTGATCGGGTAGATGAAGGAATGGTTGTTGATGTGGTCTTTCTGGATTTCTCTGAAGCGTTTGATGTGGTCAGTCACTCGGTTTTGTTGGACAAACTGAGATGTGTGGGTATTCCGGATGGACTGTTAGATTGGATTCGTAATTTTCTGATGGGAAGGCAAATGTGTCTTTCTGTGGGGGGAGTTGTCAGTGACTTCCGAGAGGTGACAAGTGGTGTGCCCCAGGGTTCTGTGCTGGGTCCTCTCTTGTTCCTGCTATATGTCAATCATGTTGCAGCAGGTGTGGCTATCAAGTTGAAGGCCTTTGCTGACGACTTCAAACGCAATTTGAGTTTCCCCCGCGATGTACATGCCTGATCCAGTTGTCACTCATGCTTAGGTGCTTAGCGTGTTGTTGACTCTAGACGCTTTGTCCACAATAGGGCCCGATGGTTTACATCCAAAGCTTCTGAAGAGTTGTGCGGATGCACTGTTGGGGCCTTTGTTAATTCTATTTCAAAGGTCATTACTTGTGGAGTTCTTCCAGACTTGTGCCTGGAGTCAATTGTGATCCCCTGTTCAAGGTAAGTCAAGGTATGATCCTCTGAACTACTGCCCTGTCAGTCTGACCTCTGTGTGCTGCAAGAGTTTAGAAAATATTATTGTTTTTGGTCTGGTCCAGTTTCTTAAGAGTGATGAGATTCTCTCCCCTCACCAGTTTGGATTTCAAAAATTTTGGTCTACTGGGGATCAGCTTCTCTTGTCTTATTCAAATGTTTCAGATTGGGTGGATGATGGCTTTGTTGTAGATGTTGTGTTGCTTGATTTTTTGAAGGCATTTGATATGGTTTCTCATGATGTGTTGATTCACAAGCTGAGGGAGGTAAGAGTTGGGCCACTTTTGCTTGGCTGGATTTGTTCGTTTTTGGCTGGTTGTTCTTTGAGGGTTGCTGTTGGTGGGTGTTGTAGTGAGTCGAGAGAGGTGATTAGTGGTGTTTGGCAGGGTTCTGTGCTGGGCCCTGTGCTATTTCTGATCTACATTAATCACATCACAAACAGTGTTGTGTTCTTTTAAGGCATTTGCTGATGACTACAAGCTGTACCATCGGCACAAGAGGGTGAAGGAGTCTGCAGTTGCTGGTGTGTCATATCTGTAGTTGTATTTGGATAGAGCTAGCCCAGTTGCTTTATCTTGGAACTTGAGGCTGAACTCAGAGAAGTGTGTGGTGTTGAGGTTTGCTTGTGGGTTTGCCAAGTGGACTGATGAGAATCAGCTGGCTCTGTACTATTTGAGTGGGGTTCCATTAAAGTTTGTTCAATCCCACAGGGACCTTGGTGTGGTAGTTGATGTAAAACTGAAGTTCCACCACCATGTCAGAGAGACTTCATAGTGTGATGCACATCAGGCCTCTCATGTATTATGATTCATCGGTGTGGAATGTGGGTTTTCTTGGGGATTTGAGATTGCTCGAGTCAGTGCAGAGGAGGTGGACAAGAAGTGTGGATGGTCTGGCTGAGTTGGATTACTTTTATAGACTGAAGCGACATGGCTTATTTGCTATAACAAGAAGGTTTCTCAGGGCAGATCTTATTAAATACTGGAGGATCATCTGCAGGTTGGATGGTGGCGTCGACCTTGGGGGTGTTTTTCGAAGAGCTCCTGATGCAAGAACACAAGGCCAGCCCTATAAGCTTTTGACGCCTGCTTGTAATACAGACATCAAGAGGTTATTCTTTGGAGCAGGATGTGTTCAGTCGTGGAACAGCCTTCCAAGTTTTGTGGTGGAGTCAGATTTCATGGCTGCATTGAAGGGGTTTGTTTAAGTTTGGGGAGGTTCTTCTGTAACATGTTGGGATCCTAGCTTTGGATCTACCTGCTGGATGTGCCACCTCCATCCACTTTTTTTTTTGTATAGCGTCGACCGGGGTGACTCCCCGCGATCGGAAACACAAGGTGACTGCCCGCACCTCCCTTTTGGGCACCAAGACATCGAAAATGTCACTGTTTGACTGCGAGGCTTGAAAGAGCAGGTCTTTGTTAGTAAGTATCAGCTTCTTATAGAAATTCGATTTGTGCACAGAATTTATCTAAAATTGCCAAAGTGAAGGTAGGTTTTTAAGGTCCGGGATAATTTTGGTTTGGAAAAATGGACGTTCCGCAAACTTTGATGCTGTGTCTAGAGTTCCAATTGAATTAGGACCAAATTTGGTGATGATACTTGGAATACGATGTAGTTCGTTGCGTAGGAAGGATTTTGGAAAGAAATACAAAATTTTGTAGATATATATATACAAATATACAAATGCGGGGAGGCGGAAAAAGGATCGGGGTGACTGCCCGCACTTATATCATTGTTTTTCTTCAATGAAAAGTAGTTAAATGCATTTTTTTGCATATATAATGACATTTGGAAGTAAATGACCCACCATAATGACACCACAGCTAACTTCAAAATGCGTAACTAATTTTATAATGACCCAATGTTTATAACACATGGTGACGAGTCTAGGCCTAAGTGTTAACTTATGTTCAATGCCCAGGAACAATATTTTTCAGCACACTTTTATATCAAGATAACAATACCTTACCTAGCATGACTTGTATTCATGTTAATGAAATAAGTTTTCTATAGAATTGACGTTATACATTTTTTACATGTTGTATCGTATTATTAAAACGATCGTTTTTTCGTAATATTTGCTCATTTACTGATACTTTAGGGTCTTGATTAGTATGGGATGTGTAGAAATGACTTCCAGTAAAATTAGATTGCAATTATTGTTTCCCGCGGCAAAATCTGGAAAAAAATCCTTCGACAGTCTGGTATGATAGCAGGAACAGACAAACATCTAAAACACCTGTCACAGACGTAATATTTTACTTCCCATTTTATTTTAAGCAACTGAAATATACAAATAAAGGCATGTTCTTTTGATTGGCACTCTCAAACTTTTTATTCGCGTTTCAAATATTGATAAATGGTGGGTGCGGAAGTCACCCCATTTGGTGATGATACGATGTTGAAACTTGCGGTGCTTCATGATCATTATAGTAGCCATACACACTGAAAATACAAAGTTTCTTGGCCACATACTTTTTGAGTTATTTCAAAGATGCGCAAAATGCGGGAGTCACCCCGGTTGACGCTATGTATATATTTACATATTGCTGTGAGGCTTGAATGGTGGGTTGTGGTTGTGTGTGTGAGTGGGTATGTGTGTGTGAGTGGGTATGTGTGTGTGTGTGGGTATGTGTATGTTTGTGTGTGGGAATATGTGTGTGTGGGTATGTGTGTGTGTGTGTCTGGATGTGTTGCTTCTTTATATGCTTCTTTGTTGTAGAGTGTGCTGTTCATTTTTTTTTTTTGTCATTCATTCAGATGGTTCATGTGATAGCCAATGGCGCGCACTAATTCCAGTTCCTATACCTATGTTAACAAAGCTGTTCTCAATATTATACAGGCACACATGGCTATGCTGGCCTTCCCTGGCTCTGCTGCTCCTCACTTGCTTGTAGCACTGCTGGAGGGGGCTGCAAAGGTAAGAGACAAAAATAAGAGGGGTTTGACAAGCTATTGGTATGGGCCAATTTTAATGGTACCATCAACCAGAGTGATACCTTGCGGTTAGCAACCTAGAGTGACTCCCCACACCCCTCTTTTGGGCACCAGAACGGTGAAAATATCACTATGTGACTTCGGAACTCAAAAGGGCCAATCTTTGTGTGTGAGTATTGGCTACTTGTAGAAATTGATAGGCGCATAGAACTTGTGTATAATCGCCAAAGTGAAAGTGTGTTTTTCAGGTCCATTAAAATTTTTTTTTAAAAATTTAAGTACTGCAAACTTTGATGCTGTGGCTAGAGTTTCCAATGGATTGTGGCCAAATTTGATGATGATGCATGAAATATGTTTATATTTGTTGTGTAACATAGATAAAAAAAAAAAACTGTATACTTTGGTTATCATTTTCAAATATACAACAGTGGGGAATCACCCCAGATAAAAAAACTTTGAGGTTGATTCATTGCACCTATTTTGTTTTTGAATATTTTTGTTATGAATTTTATTTTCCTAATTGATGAGTAACTACCGGTAAATGTAATACTTCCACACATACTACAAAGTGATAAGTCTAAGCCTAAGTGTAAACTTCTCTTTGACACCTAGGTACAAACTTTTTTATGATCTCTTCATTCTAAGGTTATACCATATCTAGCATACCTTGTATTCATGTCAATGCAATTAGTTTGCTATAGCTATAATTGAAAAACCAGCTTATTTACTGGTACATCATATTATTTACCAATATTTTTTTAAATATTAACTCATTTACTATACATCAGGGTCATAATTATCTCAGAATGTGGAGAAACAACTTCCAGTAAAGTTATTTTGCAATTATTGAAGGAAAAAAGTAATTTTCCACTTCAAAACGGAGGAAAATTTTTTTTGGGCTGTCAAGAATGACTGCAGCAAAGGACAAGCATCAAATGACTTGTCTGGCATAACAATTTAGCTAATATTTATTTTTATCAACTGAAATATACTAATATAGGTATTCTTGTTCTATTGGTACTCTCAAACACACAATTTGGATTTCAATTATTGATATATGAGGAGTGCGGGGAATCACCCCCCGTTATGGAGCATTGCTTGCCGCACGATTTTGTTAATATATTTTTTTGTTTGCTGATAGAAACAGTAAATACAAATTTTCCAAGTTACATACTTCTGAGTTTTTTCAAAGTTGGCAAAGAGTGCTGGGAATCACCCCGTTCAATGCTGTAAGGCAGAAGTATTGGTATCAACTATTGGCCATTCTCAGTATTGGAAGTTTTGGTAACTGATTTATTTTAGTATTATAAGTATTGATTTTGGCACCGGTCATAAACTAGGCATTGGTATTTGCGGAAATCCAGGTATTGTTGCACCTCTGTTTTTTAACATGTACAGGAGGTAAATTTAAAACTATCCCAATCTCTAATAACAAATGACTGGCAACTATTTATAATCACTAAATTTTTGGCAACCTATTAATCCTTATGTGCACACTGGTTTTCATAGAGGGGATTTCCCCATAGCTAGGTAGATCTATACAAGGTTGGAACAAACTTTCCAAAGGCAATATCCTGCTTGGTATAAGCAAAGTTATTAGATTAGGGTGGTGATTCACCCTAATCAAGAAACTCAATTCTAATGTGGCCTATTTAGCTATGTAGTTTTCATTTTTTGGTTACCTGTTTTCACAGAGATCCAACCACCTATGCTTCCTGCATTGTATTTTATTGCAAATTTTGTAGTTGCTCTTCAATGTTTAAAATTGATATTCAAAATGCTTTAAACTATCTATTCCTAATGCACGTTCATGTTTGTTAATGTTTTTCTTCCTCTCCTATTTGTTCTGGTTTAAATTTATATATATTCTTGCATGCATCAGTTGAAGTTGAAGCTCCCCACTATTGCCCATGAGAAGCCCACTTCACTATTGGCATTTTGGAGTGTATTAATTCAAGGTATTACTAAACTTCTTTAATATATTATCTGTTCAGCAATAGCAAATTTGATTTATCCAGCTTATGATTGTTAACCTGCTTGCTTGACTTATTTAATTGTTTTGCTTATGCTTGCTGTACTCCTGGTCTGCAACTTTTTGTCATGTGTGCCAGTGTAGTATGGGCTGCTTCTTTTCAAGCTTGCTCCCCAGCTCTGCTTGGTGCCAATGCCTAGGTTCACAGCACACCTGCATCTTGTCAGGGACTGTGAAGATCCAGGAGAAGGTGTTGCATGGGAACACAGCCTAACTCTGGTCATGCCATCTGCCTGGAATTTGGGACCAGGGAGCAGCTGTTTCAGTGTGAACCATTCTGTTACCTCTGCTCCTCTTTTTGTTGTTTGGCTGTTTCAAATTGTTCGTTCAAGTGTTTGGCACAATGTTGCCATGTTTTATAGTTGAAGCCACTCCAGTTGATGTTGCCATGTTTTATGAATAAAGCGTATATATACTGTTTTTCTGCATTTTCAATTTCACCCTCTGCAACGGTGGGCCAGACCAAGAACTGCTAGCTAGGGGACACACTGATAGTGTGACTACTTCAACTCTGCTTATACCAAGCAGAATAATGCATTTTGAATGTTTGTTGTTGTCTCAAAATAATTTATTTGAACCTTTCCAACCTTGCATAGATCTTCCTAGCTATTTCTTGTTATCATAGCTGTGCACCTCCAGCAGTACCTGAACTCTCTTGAAGTCTGGCTGCTGATAAACAGAATGAAGGTCTCCGCAAGCAAGTCATCCCTCACATTAGTAACACCAGATAACAGTGAACACCTCATCCACTCTCATGTCACGCTCAACCGCACCTCCATACCCCACAGTCCCACTACCACTATCCTTGGTGTAACTTGCAACAAGCCTCACACAAACAATATTGGCATCACACCCAGACCCTGACTGAACGTGTCTCGGGTACTCACTACAACCACTTAAGGTCACTCCAAGGAATCAATTATAACACTATACTAACAATTCATCAGACCCATAATGTCCTGTGCAAGCACCGTCTTGTCCTCTGACCTTGCACTCACACACATTAACCCCTACAAAGGATACAGAACATGGCATGCGCATTGCTACGGACTGAACACAGACCACACCCATTCTGCACTTGCATGCATCAACAGAATATCAGACCAGGCACATCCCTACTACAACCTACTGAACCCTCGTTCAACCAACCCACACCGGCAACACACTTTGGTTCTCTACATGCGACCATTCCTGATCCTACAGATAACACACATTTATGCACAAACACACACTTCACAGTCAACACAGTCTTGCAGTCACCCACCTGAGGTGGACGTAGAGGAGTTGAGGTTGCTCTGCGGTGAGAGGGTCCACCTGTCCCGGCTGAGGTGCGAGCACCACAAGGCCCTCTAGGCATACCCGCTTATTAATTAATTAGAATTCATTTATCACAGTTGGGGAATAAATCACGCGGTTGCGGTTTTCACAGGTAATGTACGGTTCAGAATAATCACAGTTAGGTTATGCCTAGGTAGAAATAAAGCCACTTGAATAGCAACTAAAATACCACTCTAGATGCATAGTTTAGTCATCAGTATATAGAAGGGATTTATTATTAAGATGATTGAATAGAAAGGACCTATATAAAACAGGATATAATGCTTTATTTGTTATTTGCCATGAATAGATAGGACACTATAAAACAGGATATAATGCTTCATTTGTTATTTGCCAAGTGACACTGCATAACCCTTGAGGTAGACCAGATCAGGGGTCTGTAAGCCTCTACCAGGTACTATGTTGCATTAACGCTATGATTCCGTGATGACAATAAGTAACTTGATATGCACAGTTACATCAGGTACTCGCTCAAACACCCCTGAAATGCGCAACAATCCCGGTGAGGTGATCAACACAAATGCAGGCTACTCACCTACACCACCACAGAGCGTACACGGCAAACACCGCAGGTGCAGAGGTGGTCGATGGCTAATCCATGAGCATCTGACAGGTTAAGTTTAGTGGCAGCTGGCCAATCTTCACAACAATGAATGGATGAGGAGGCGCATCTGTAATCCTGTC
Organism: Gammarus roeselii; assembly: GCA_016164225.1. Taxonomy (NCBI): domain Eukaryota; kingdom Metazoa; phylum Arthropoda; class Malacostraca; order Amphipoda; family Gammaridae; genus Gammarus; species Gammarus roeselii. Next base: position 4,235 of record SDVV010007752.1, on the reverse strand, counting down.
TAACCAGCATGCATGAATTGTATTTATAAAAAAATATCAAAGTAAAAAGGAAAACAGAAGAAAAGAATTAGTTAGGGCAAAGCAAAACATTATTACTGCATATTTAAGCAAGCTGAGGGACAGGAAATGCAAGGATTTAGCAAAACAATGGGATTGCATAATTAAGATGGTAAATGGAAAAGGTTTAAATGAGTATGTCCGGGATAGGGAATGGCTTCAACTAGGTTGAACCAAGGAATGATAAAAATGAAATTTGTTAAAACAGGCTGACTGAATAAAAGCAATGCAAAAACAAAGGAGTAGGGTTCACACTACTACAACTCTGAACACGCACACGTTAATGGGTTATTGGCCCTTGGGCTGTGCACCGGCCGTGGCTCTTCCATCGCAGGAGGAGCTGATGATGAGCAACAACAACATCCTGTTACTTGACCATATGTCAAGGGCAAGGAAACACATCAGGGCAGGGTCAAAAATCAATTCAAAACCATTCTCCACGCACGGGTTCATTGTGCGCTCTCTCGCCACCTCCATGCTCAAGTTTCCCCTTCCTAACTTCTGCTTCACACCATCCATCGACCCAAACTTTGGTCCAATTTTAGGTCCACGTCCACTCACCTCTGTCTTCATCTCCCTTTTTGCCAATCTTCCTTCATCCATTCCCACCATGTCCCCGAATCATCTCAAAACACGCAAATCTATTCTGTCCGCTAACTTCTTCATCATCCCCGTTCTAATTCGAACAACGTTGCTGTTGTTCCTGTCTCAGTGTTGCTACAGCTATGCCCCTTGAACATTACATCTAAAAACATTCAACCTTCTTCTCTCTTATGCTCTCATCCCCTAGTCTCATTCCGTAGAGCACAGCACAGTTGAGACAACTACACTCTCAAACAATCCTCTCTTTGCTTCCATTCCCTAAGTCCTACAGCTCATTACACTCTTCAGTGCACCTCAACACTTGACACCCTTCATTCACTTGCCATTTTACCTAGGTTTCCACTAGTTCAGTTTTCTCCACATGGGAGCCCCTATACTTAAAGCACTGAATTTCCTTCAGTAACTCTCCATTCAGGGGGACACTAATTCTGTTTGCATCGACATTCCTTGAGCATCTCATTATTTTTCTTTTATTCGCGTTCACTCGAAGCTTTTTCCTCTGACACTCTGCCATACTCTCACACCAGCCTATACAGCTTCTCCTCTGAATCCGCCACCAGTGCCGTATCATCCAAAAACAGTAACTGGCTCAACTGCCAACTCCGTCCCCATTCGCTTCCAATAGCTCCAAACCACGACTCATTACACTCGCGCTCACCTCCCTGATCACTCCATCCATGTAGAGATTAAGCAGCCAGGGAGACATAAAACAGCCTTGTCTAAAACTCACTTTCACAGTCAACCAATCACTCACCTTGCTCCCCACTTTAACACATGCTCTGCTGCCAATATAGAAACTCTGAACCACTTTCAACAGACTTCCCAGTAAGTTGAAGCAATCCCCAAGACAGACAATGATGATGAAGCACTGGCTGCTGGTTTGACGTTCAGTGCCAGGAGGACATTGACTCCAGTGCACTTGAAGCCTTGACACTTAATCTAATCAACAGATTTCTGCCCACTCCATACAAATGTAACACCCTCCACAGCGTTTCCCAGTGGACCCTGTCGTGTGTCTATTCCAAATCCATAAAGACGCAAAACACATCCTTTCCCTTTGCAAAGTACTTTTCTTGGACACACCCTCTACCTCTTCTAAAACCACACTGTTCCTCACCAATTGAGCTATCTTTACAGTCTCCTAATAATCCTTTTTATCAGCACTCTCTTGTACAACTTACCAACCACACATTACAAACTGATACCTCTTGAGTTGCAGCATTCATTTTCCATCTCAAGCACTGCGCCATTTAATCTGCACCACGCTCGACACAAAACACTGATTCAGTAGCGGCATTGGCCATTCAACAATCGTTACTCCGCCCATTTTCAGGCACTGAGTCGCAACGCCATCCAAACCATTATCTTTTTCTGCTTTCGTCACCTCCACGGCCTTCTGCAACTCTTCCCTACTAATATTCGCAATAAGTCTCTCCCCCCAAAACCGGCATCCGTGCACCAAAATCACCCGCTGCAACAATATCAGCCTCCCTGACATCCTCGGCATTCAACAACTGGTCAAAATACTTCGCCCATCTTTTCATACATCTCCACGTTCTAACAACAACTGTCCGTTTTCAATTTTCAATACCTCCTTCTCACTCTTTTCAGCTTTTAACAGAATAATTTTTTGTTCTCAAAATTGTGACATAACAGTCTGCTTCACCTTTCACCGGCGTCCCTTTTGGTTCTCCTCGCCACCTGCTTTACCTCCATTCTCTTCTTTTTATCGTTGACATAGGCTGTCACCGACCTTGCTTGCAACAACTCCTCAAATGCTCTTTTCATATGCGGCACCATCCGTTGGACCTCCTTGTTCTACCACTCACAGCCTTCCCTTTTGCACCCGCAAACAGGGTGCACACCACGCAAATTTTTTACGCTCATCTCAGCAACGCATCTCTGAACGTCTCCCATTCTTCCTCAACATCTCTCAGGTCCTGCCCTCTCAAGCTGTCATATTCCTCCCTCAATGCAAGCTGGAACTACCCAGCTCTGCTTTCCACATTCAGTTCACTCACCTTCACTACCACTTTTCCTCCTCCCACTCTTTTGTTCCCTTTCCACCTCTGTTCTACTCTTAATCTTCCTTCCATCAACAGATGGTTAGTCAATTTTCCACCCTCCCCTCTCAACACTTGCACATCCAACAGTCTCACCATCACTCTCCTCAAAATCAGCACAAAATCCATTGAAACTCACTCAACCACTGCACAATGGGTCATCCTTACCAATGTGTACTTGTGAATATCTCGCTTCGTGAACAAGCTGTTTCCAATCGCCAGGTCATGCACCATGCACAGATCAATCCATTTTTCTCCACTATCATCCCTCCTAAAGCTACTGGTTCACTGGTTGCACGGGGTAACAATCCAACCAAAGGGGTGAACACCCTATTTTCCTTTGAACCCTTCTATTCTTCACTCTTCACTATCTCTCTTTTTCTACCCTTACCTGGTTATGCTTTCATCTTGTTTACTCCTTTTACCTTGTTTGTTTTGTTGAAACTCCATTAACTTATCTCTCCTTCTCTTGACAACTCTCCCTCATAGTTTTTTTTGGTCCATTTTATCTTGTGCATCTCTTGCTTTATGTCTTTTTTTTCTTGCTTTATGCCTTTATTTGCATATGTATGTGTGTATGCATGCATGTATGTGTCTATGTATATATGTGGCAGGTCGAATGAGAAAGCTCCTTGGGCAGCAAGGAGAGTTCTCATTTGACCTGCCTTGCTCCAAGGGAGTGCTGGACCATATGGCGTCAGGACCTTGAGAATAGCTGTGCCTCCTGTGGCACTGTTCATATCTACATCATTCGCAACCTAAGGGACTTTGACTATGCAGTAGTACACCAAATCTCTCTTCAAGTTGCTGGCTTGACGTTCCGCACCAGAAGGACATTGATTTGAGCATGCTCGACAACCTTTTCATCCATAGCTAATCCAGCAATCACTCTAACTCCTGAGGCACCCATGTATGATTTTGACCTTGCAGCGTAAAGGACATTGACTCCCTGCAGTAGTAAACCCAATCACTCTATCCTAATTGCTTTTTGGAGGAGCTACTTGCCCCCCAACATTTAACTGGAATATTTTTTAACATAAGAAACTTTTAACTATTAGCTATATCCTCAGTAGCAGCGTAAAGCAACACATGTCCACTTTCATGTCATTTTGTCAATAAATATTACTGAGGGCGCAGTGTTCATGCAAGTTCTCATATGTTGTGTGTCATAAAGTTGTAATTGTATTGCTCCTGCAATGTATTTCTTCACAGAACTACAATGGACATTTTGGTTGCCCTCTGGTGAATGTTGGTATTGCTCCTTGTCCTTAGTATTCCTTGGTATTGCTACTTTTCCTCAGTATTACGGACTAGATCTCTTACCTTTGATCTCTTACCTTTGCAGCCCCCTCCAGCAGGTCCACATCAAGTGGGGAGCAGCAGAGCCGGGGGAGGCCAGCACAGCCATGCGCGCCAGTATGCTGTTGAGAACAGCAATGTTAACACAGGTATAGGAACTGGAATTAGTGCGCACTATTGGCTATCACATGAACCATCCGCATGCATGACATG